>JAFBJT010002037.1:42050-57389 GCA_016785325.1 Chascanopsetta lugubris
GAAGTGTTACTTAACACTTATATACATACTTAACACAAATATATATTGAAATCAGCATGAAAAACATAATGAACAATGAAATATGATTTGCTGGAAGATCATGGGTTCCAGTTTAAAGTGTCTACTTCAAATGTAAATGTATGTGAAATGAAGCTGAGGGAAATCCATTTCAAATGCGTCTTCAAAGTCACAAGCACAGTTTTCTCAACACCTTGACCTTTTCCTCTTTCCATAAAATCATGACCTGACACACCTGAGCCCATCATCCATAATCTATAGATACATAAGTGCTGCAAAAAGACGCATTGTATGAGTGTTTGTGTGACTGGGTGAATGTAAAGCACTTTGAGGGGTCTTCAAGACTTGATAAATCGCTATATAGATAGAGACCATTCACCATAATCTGTTCAAATTCAAAATGTCCGCTAACACACAGTTCCAGCTGAAACATCACTTAAGTGTGGATACTGTGTCACGTCCCTTTAAATAATCAAATTAGACATTGAATGAAACGTCCCACCAATCTGGCAAATCATAAAATGACTTGATACTACATTAGATATTCAAACCCACACATACATGAATAATTCATAACTGGGCACAAGTGCACAGGGATATTGTACAAACACATAACTCTGTTTATACGTCTGTAAACACAATCACAAAGCCAATATGGAGCATTTGAAAGGGGAATATTCAATTATATTCAGATTACTACATTCAAGGTCTAAAAAGTGTCAAATAAATCAAAAGGTATCAATAATTATCCTCTCCATCTTTTCAGCCAAAGAATTTGTTAGCATCCGGCAGCTGCAACCGTTGCAATACTGTATATAAAATACTAATACGCAACAACAATAACTCCACCTCCTTCATTGAGAGAAAGTTCTGTTCAGTTGGCAATGACCCTGTTGGCATATGGGTAAACAACTAAGAACTCTATAGGCTTCTATAGTACGCTGCTGGGTCAGGACTTTGGACAATAGAGGGGGCATGCTGTCTTTGTCTGTGCCCATGTATAAATGAAACATGTTCAGACCATCAGGGTATCAGTTCAGACACGGTTATCTGAGAGATCTACAACAACCAACATGGGCAAGGTAGGAAACATTTAGTGATCCAACTATAATTTCCCGGAAGGGAATTTCAGATACGCTAACCTGATCTAAACCCTTGGACTTGTCTTTCAGATCATCCTTTTCGAGGACAGGAACTTCCAGGGTCGTTCCTATGAGTGCATGAGCGACTGCCCCGACATGTCCTCCTACCTGAGCAGGTGCCAGTCCTGCAGGGTGGAGAGCGGCTGCTTCATGGTCTACGAGCGCCCCAACTTCATGGGAAACCAGTTCTTCATGAGGAGGGGCGAGTACGCCGACCACATGAGCATGATGGGTATGACCGGTGGTATCAGGTCTTGCCGCATGATCCCCATGGTAGGTTTGAAATCTAACATTCATTCTTTCACACTAGAGAAACCGTTTGACTGATGTTTATTCTGTTTTTTCCAACAAACAGCACCGCGGCCAGTTCAGGATGAGGATCTTCGAGAGGGAGAACTTCGGCGGCCAGATGAACGAGCTGCAGGACGACTGCGACTCCATCCAGGAGCGTTACCGCATGAACGACTGCATGTCCTGCCAGGTGCTCGACGGACACTGGCTGATGTACGAGCAGCCCCACTACAGAGGCAGGATGATCTACCTGAGGCCCGGCGAGTACAGGAGCTCCAGGGACATGGGCATGAGCGGCATGAGGTTCATGAGCATGAAGCGCATCATGGACATGTGCTAATGTGTACGTTTGGGTATCAATAAATGATATGACTTCCTAAAGATTGGTATCCTGGTATCTACAAGTACTTTTACTCACGAATCACAGAACACACTGCATCTCCTAACAACATGACAGTAGAACTAATATACAGCACCTACTCAGGTTGATGGCATCAATGCCAGTCACTCCAGAAGCTGCACAGTAGCTTTATCGAGAGCATAAAACCACCTCCAAGCCAAGTGGCAGGAAACATGGTTACCACCCCACCTAATAATTGCAAAGTTTACTGTTAGGTGATTGGTTCAGATCACACAGATCCTTACATTTGACCACTGCGATATAATTAGCTCAAGCTAGAGGAATTATTTGCCAACGTATTCAGTATTTCCTATTAGCTAGCCATTTTCAAACATGGTGGTCTGTCTGGTCTGCCGAGTTTGCCGTTCCCATGCAGTGGGAGGTCACTGGGACAAAGGTCATTGGTTTGAGTGGGTGAAATTTGTCCCAAACATCAGACCGGCCAGACCGCTGACGATTTGTAAGCTGTAAGAAAAGTTAGCTTGTGTATTCAGGTGATGTCAGAGCCAATTTGTGCATCTCTACCATTCACATACACAGTACAAGATATCATTTGCAGGATCAAAGGAGTAAAGACTCAAATACCAGGCTTACTGGGCTCTAAGTTCTCCTGAAGCCGCCACAGGTTCATATTCTAACTCTTCTCCATCCTTTTTAAGGATTTAAAGTGTCCCGTCATTAAACGAATATTAACTACACAATATCTTCAAAAAAGAAATTCCCTCTACATAGCAAAAGTTGGGTGGCCAAAAACTATCCCGTCTCCAAGCATGTTGTTTTCCAATCGAGTTAACAATCAAACCTTAGGTACTTCAAGATGGCCGCCACCCTGGAATTAACTCTTACAAATACTGGCAACACCGAACAAATGCAATACAGACTTATTTTATATCATGTCTGCCATTGTGCTACGATATCTACAGAATTCAGAAGATCAATATATGACATGTTTTTGTACGTGAGGTTGAAATGTGTGTCCTCTCACCAGCTGGAGGCCACAAACCCCGAAATGACAAACCCTGGTCAAACTAGACTCTGTGGTCTAGACATGTTTTGATTTGGGGATTAAAAGCTACACAGAAATGCCTTTACCACTGCTGTGCAGGTGAGTAATGTCTGGCATGTGCGCTTTAATGTGAAATACACACAGGCATCGACTGAATGTTCCATACATCACCTTTAAATCTAGATTGGAAATATACATCCATAAAAAATAATGATATATATAAATGGGAAATGTATGCATATTAGTGAAACAGATGATATTTGATGACTGCTAATACAGAAAATAACCAATCTAATGCTGATAGAGAGTGGCTTTGAAAGCAAATGGATTAAAAATAAGAATATACAAGAAAAAATAAGTCACTAAACACATTAAAACATGTGTCTATCCAATCAAAGATGAGACTTCCTGGTATTAAATACCTGCTTATCACGTTAGAAGTTATTGCCACTGTGTTTTATGATGTTTACTTCAGGGTCACAACAGAAAATAAAGAAATTCATTTTCCGATATATCGAACAACACTAACTAAAAAAATAACTTGAGAAAATAGCTTTGATATTACACGTAGGTAAAAGGTTGATTTCCTGTTCAATCTTTACTTAAAGAGAAGTAGAATACAACCGTTAAATACTTTCAAACACACATCCAAGTGGTATTAGCAGAATATAATGTTTAACATGAATCCACAAGTATTTTAGATATAAATCTCATAGCTTGTTATTTCTTAAGTGCTATATTAGTTAGTGAATGAAAAGAAGACAAACTAAACCTGTATTTGCTGATTATTAATGTGAATCTATTTCAATTAAACCCACTAGTTTATTCATTTATTCCTTAGCATTCTGTTTTGTGAAAGCCTAAATTAATTCATTTACTTTCTCTCATGTTCCACTGTTTCATTTTAATATGATTGACTTGTCTGGCATTATTTTGACGGCCTGTTTATCATTATCATCACTTTATATATTTAATCACAGACGTAAATACATTCGCCATTTTTCAAACATGTGCAGCATATACCTTCCTGGCATGTCACCACCATTGTAGTCACACAATAGGACCCTCATGCCTTTAAATTGTTCACTTATGAATGAGTGCGCCGCACAGAGTGGTGTTGTGAAATGTGTAAAACAGGCCAAACATTGTTTGTTCATCCGTATTGTGACTTCAAAAAGTGCTCATTGTGTTTTACTTCCCTATGGAAAAATCCATTCTAAAGTCTTCTCGGGGCTCCAGTCACATGGGAACAGGACAAATGCCCCTCAGCACTCTATAGGCCTCTATACCATGTTGCTGAGTAAGGGGCTTCCAACAATGGAAGCCATGGATTCTTTGGGTTTGGTCAGGTATAAAAGTAACGGGTAAACCAGAACTGACATTGAGTGTAGCAGCATCACCCTTCTGCGACTAACCAGCCACCACGACCATGACCATGGGCAGGGTAAGATCACGCAGCTCACACGCAGCCATTCTTTCATTCCTCAGCATATTGAGGCGATTATTTAAGCTTCAATTCTCCTCCTCTCTTTTCCAGATCATCTTCTACGAGGACAGGAACTTCCAGGGCCGTTCCTATGAGTGCCAGAGCGACTGCTCCGACATGTCCTCCTACCTGAGCAGGTGCCACTCCTGCAGGGTGGAGAGCGGCTGCTTCATGGTGTACGACCGCCCCAACTTCATGGGAAACCAGTTCTTCATGAGGCGCGGCGAGTACGCCGACTCCATGAGCATGATGGGCATGAGGGACTGCATCAAGTCCTGCCGCATGATCCCCATGGTAAGCACGAGGACGTGCGCAGGCCGATTGTATTCACGCTAACGTTGTCCGGACTGAAAGTAAAGGCGTGTTTCCGTTTACAGCACAGAGGATCCTACAGGATGAGGATCTACGAGAGGGAGAACTTCAGTGGCCAGATGAACGAGCTGCAGGAGGACTGCGAGAACATCATGGACCGTTACCGCATGTCCGACTGCATGTCCTGCCAGGTGATGGACGGACACTGGCTGATGTACGAGCAGCCCCACTACAGAGGCAGGATGATGTACCTGAGGCCCGGCGAGTACAGGAGCTTCAGGGACATGGGCATGAGCGGAACCAGGTTCATGAGCATGAAGCGCATCATGGACATGTAGAATCGTGTACCAATAAAAATGTCTGAATAAAAGTCTTTCTGACAAAATATTTCTGCCTGTTGTACAGTCATGTTTTTTCATCTCACTAATGAGGGGTCATTGTTTGTTTTTTTAAAGAGGAGGGGCCTGTTCCTTTTCATTATACATTTCCTATATTAAGATTTAAAAAAAAATAGTTTTTCATGTAACAAACAAACTTCACCGGCGTGAAACACAACTTATTGTTCTTTAGATTCTACATCAGGGATTTTACTTGTTTTTCTTACTTTGTTCATTTTAAAGAAAAGGATAAATAACATTATGATGATGAGATTCCACTGAGCTTAAATAGTCATGTCATTTAAGACAACAGGAGGAAGCCAAAGATTTTCTCCCATGTTATTATTATATGTAAAAAAAAGCATTTTTCCTCAAATCACATGAAGCTAAT
Organism: Chascanopsetta lugubris; assembly: GCA_016785325.1. Lineage (NCBI taxonomy): Eukaryota > Metazoa > Chordata > Actinopteri > Pleuronectiformes > Bothidae > Chascanopsetta > Chascanopsetta lugubris. Next base: position 47,474 of record JAFBJT010002037.1, read on the forward strand.
TCATTGAGACGGTTACACAGGACAAGAATAATCGTAAATATCAACACAAGCTTTAAAATGAAGCTGAAACAAATGTGTTTAGCTAAATTAAAAATGTATTTGTATTTTCTGAAATATTAAAAACTACATATCTTAAGATATTTCACTGAAAACATCAAACTACAGTTTGTGTGACCCCTTTACTTTACACATCACCTGCTGTCTGTATTAAATACTGACCAGATTTCCTTTTTCAGGAATAGAGATTATATTCTCAATCTTTACTCTGCTGCCTTTGTGAATTCTAATAAATGTTTTACACTGTTTGAAATGAAAAAGCTGTGATCTTTGCTGGTCTTTCCTCTGACGTCACCATCACGCTACACAAAATAACACAATTTAATTACAGTCCATGAGAATGTAAACCCTGTAGATGAAATGTGAGCTTCGCTAAATATTACATATGAAATAAATAAATGCTCCGATTCAATCTCATTGTCTCCATCATCTTGGAAAAAAATGATTTGGTTGCTTTTAAATCAATTGGATTGTAATTAAGTGACAATCTACAAATTAGCCAATCACAACAGAGGCACCTCAGGGGTCACGGCAATTTCAGCTGTGGCATGTGCCTCTTCTATGAATCCATGCCAAACAAGTTATAAGTCTAAACAAGTTATATGAATAAACTGCCACGATATTTGCCAACGATACTCATGTTTTAAAGAAATAAATCATGTCATTATGAAGGGGCCACAAGATTATTCATGAAATGTCATTTTCACAGGCTTTAGTGGACATTTACAGGTTGTTGAAAAATGTGTCTAACATGGATTGACATAAATGTGAACAGCATGACAGATCCCCCCCCAAAGTGAAGCCAAAATATCTGGCTAAAGCACAAATAAAAAATCCCACCTCCTCGTCAGTGATTTAAAAAATGTAGCGAAAAGCCAGGACTGACAGCTGAAAGCGAGTCTGACAGGTGGAGCACATGTATCGGCCAAACCTCGACCACATGGCTCCATCACCTGATCATCACTGACTCAAAACTATGTCAAAAGCACAACATACAATTAAAAATAGGCCTGATCCAAATCTGCTATAATTAGTGTCTATTTTATGAAAAACAAGGAAATAGTGAAACATTCCTAAACCATTTATGAACTATTATTTGTGTTCAATCTTCACTTTGTGCAGTTTTAGATGCGGCTGACAGACACAATATATAAGCCACGGTCATTATAGCATATAAAACAACCAATCACAGCAGCATACGGCAGCTCATGAGCTAACTGAGGACTATGTGTTGATATCATGACACAAACACGATATCCCTGTTTAAATGTCCAAATAAAGAAACATTCTGGTCCACACAGGTCATTGGCTCAACTGTCGACATTCACCTGAGTCACCCATTCACAAAGGAGCATTGTTGAAAATGCTTTCTATGTTGAGAGAAAGGGCCTTTTGCTGTAAGGTTCCCAGTGGCTGAAAATAAATGGACACCACCTCTGTTCTACGGGCTTCAAAAGTGAGTTGCTGAGTAAGGGGTTCTCTGAGGGGGGCCAGTGGTTCTACACCAGGTATAAAAGGAAAGGGTTAAACCTGGTACGGACACAGGACAGAGTCAACTCATCCGCAGCCAACATGAGCAACGCCGGCATGAACTCCAGGGGAAAGGTACTCTTTCATTACAGCTTTTCAAAAACCAACTGACTGCCTGAATTCAACCCAACACTGACTACTACCATTTAATGTTCTACAGATCATCTTCTACGAGGAGAGGAACTTCCAGGGCCGCTCCTATGAGTGCATGAGCGACTGCTCCGACATGTCCTCCGTCCTGAACAAGTGCCACTCCTGCAGGGTGGAGAACGGCTGCTTCATGGTGTACGACCGCCCCAACTTCATGGGCAACCAGTACCTGATGAGGAAGGGCGAGTACTCCGACTCCATGAGCATGATGGGAATGAGAGACTGCATCAAGTCCTGTCGCATGATCCCCACCGTAAGTACAGGGTTCACCGCCTCGCTCTCAACTCGGCTTGTTTTAGGTCTATACATATTTATGTGTTCTCTGTTCTCGCTGACAGCACCGCGGCCAGTTCAGGATGAGGATCTACGAGAGGGAGAACTTCGGCGGCCAGATGAACGAGCTGCAGGAGGACTGCGACAACATCATGGAGCGTTACCGCATGTCCGACTGCATGTCCTGCAACGTGATGGACGGACACTGGCTGCTGTACGAGCAGCCCCACTACAGAGGCAAGATGATGTACCTGAGGCCCGGGGAGTACAGGAGCTTCAGGGAGATGGGCATGAGCGGAACCAGGTTCATGAGCATGAGGCGCATCATGGACTCCTGCTATTAAAAGTTGACTCAATGTTGAATGTGAATCGCGAACGCCATTTAATAAATCTGTTGATGCACTACTTCACTGTCATCAAGCTCATTTACACATCAAAATCAATGATTATCAAGGACCAGCAAGTCACACTGGGACAGTCAAAGAGCATTCAAGATAATAGTTTTGTGTGTTCCACATCAAACCAGTTGAGTGTCAGACATCAGCTCCTCCAGACTCACCAGGCCCATGAGCTAATGGTTGCTACTTTTGAAGCTAGCTGATATTTTGATTCCGTGGAAACACAGTGCATTTCTCCAATAAAACCTACTGGGATTACAACCATCATATACAAACATACATGCAGTGGTGAAGAATTGAGCAAACAGAAGCCACTCGCACAGAAACATAACGTTAGCATGTGTTTGTTGCCGGTGCTGTTAGCACGAGGTGAACACAGACTAGCTTACCTTGAGAAGCTCTGTTGTTGTTGTTGTGCCCAACGATGGAGAATCCTCAGCGCCTCATGTCCGTGGTGTTCGTCCTTCCTCTGAGAAAATCCTTCAGTCCGACTCCTCAGCGACTGAATCCATCCACAGTCCACACTAGAATGTTCCAGGAGCAGCCAGCATGTCCGGCCTGATCCAGGCCGAGTCCTTCGTCTTCCTTCTGGTGACGAGAGGAAGTCCAGGTCCACCTGGACTTCCTCCCGCTCTCCATACATCCTGTCTGCTGCTCACACTGAAGTCAAGAAAGACTAACCAGAGGCAGCCCCACTGATCTGATCCTTTAATACTGCCAGCCTCTAATCAGGAAGTAGATTGGTAACGCCTCCTCGCTGTGCTGGCAAGAGGACTCCAGCTCCGCCTTCTCTCATGGGCAGGTCCTCCGTTCCACACAGTGCACCTGAAAACATCAAGCCTGCGAAATTAAAACGTGACATACAGCTCCATCTCAGATTAATGACCAATGACCGCGAGCTAAAACAATGCGATAGATGAATGAATAAAGCTACTTTCTTCCAGACTGAAGCCGCTTACTCAGTTAGCAAACATTAGCTCATGCCACACAGAAACATAACACTGCCATCGGGCTGATACTATGAATACGGTGAAGATGGAATAAAAGATGAATGATCTGGTCAAGTTGACTCATTCCAGACAGTGTCAATGCTAATGCTAAGATGAGCCAACCATAAAGCTAGCTGATGTTAGCTACATGTTTGGTTTTAATGTTATATTCTATTTATCTGTGTCTAACTGTCACTGTAGGGTTGTGAGTGAGTTCATAATAAACACACAGTGGAGATAAATATATAAAATTGATTATGTTGTTTATTATTATTATTATTATTATTAATTAAACAGGCAGGTAGGCAAATGTTACCATCAACATTAGCCACCTATAAATTAAGCTAATGTTTGCTAGGTTGTGGTTCAATGACTAGAGCTAGAGAGAAGCTAACTGAAGCTACTCGATAGCAAGCTAATGCTAGCTAATATTTATTGTCAGTGTTAGCTGATTCTTACCTTCTGTAAAGCCGGTCCGACTGACCTTTAGTCACATTGAGAAGCTACAGAAACAGTGTTCACTGTGGGTACATGCTAACGCGGGCTAACACTGTGCCTGTGTGTCTGCTTACTGAAAGAAGCTAACTGAAGCAAGCTCTTGTTAGCTAGTTTTTATTAGCAACATTTCAGGAGATGGTGGCTCTGATTAACACTTGTCTGTCTCACATTCATTAAGTTACTAAACTTTTAAAAGTCACGTCCACGGTGAGAACATGTCGAATAAAAGAAAAGAAAAGATGAACTTACTTTGTGGAGTTGTTTTCTTCCTGTTTGTCATGACGTGTTCTGCATCTTGAAAATCTAGGACGTCTCTTGCGTCTGACGTCACAGTGCTGACTGTCAACGGAGAAATTAAAGGTCCAATGTGTACGATTAATATGGAATTGTTTTTCTGTACTATTGTCAAAAAACGAAATATACAGTCATTTTTAGGATTTCTATTTTTAGTGGTTATTTTTCAACAAGTCACACATGATTTCAAATGATATGATGAACATTTAAAGGTGCAGTGTGTACAAACAGATAATTATTTTTAACGTATTTAACACCTAAATATATGAATTGTAGTTTGGACGAGTGAGGTGAGGGGTATTCAACTGCAACATGCAACTTCACCACCAGATATCACTAAATCCAACACAGACTAGTTCAAGTTTCAAATGAATACATGAATACACATTTTTAATTCCATTTCAACTTTTGAGCATCCATTGTAAAAATCTCTTATAATAAAAAACCAAACTATTGAAATAACAAGTCCAAACACTATCATTTCCATCAGTTGTACCATTATTACTGATATGGATCGTTTGGATATGCACAGTGACAGTAACAGTGTTCCACCAGCATGATAATGGTATGTACGGACACAGTGAAGTGAACATAACGACCTTGGGCCTGATTAAAAAGGGCCTTTGTTGCACCTCATTTAAACGCTGAAGCGTTTCTAAGGTCTTCGAGGGCCGAGTCATATGATGATACAACACACACAGTAGCATACGCCTGTACAGTTGTGTGCTCCATGCTGCTGGGTCAGGGCTTTACACAAAGGGGGCCCACTCAATCTGTCGGGTTTGGTCCCGTATAAAAGCGAGGGTTAAACCAAAGAGGAGCAGCAGCAGTGCAGCAGCAGTATCAGAAGCAGCAGCAGCGGCAGCAGCTCACCTACAAGTATGACCACCACCGACCTGAGCATGGGCAAGGTACAGTACGAGTCTCTGCTTCCTTTCATCACAATCCAGCTCTGTGTGTGTGCGCACATCTGATCTGCGTGGTGGCGCTTTTTGCAGATCATCCTTTACGAGGACAGGAACTTCCAGGGGCGCTCCTTCGAGTGCATGAGCGACTGCCCCGACATGTCGTCCTACCTGAGCAGGTGCCAGTCCTGCAGGGTGGAGAGCGGCTGCTTCATGGTCTACGACCGCTCCAACTTCATGGGCAACCAGGTCTTCATGAGGCGCGGCGAGTACGCCGACTCCATGAGCATGATGGGCATGAGCAGCGGCATCAAGTCCTGCCGCATGATCCCCATGGTAACTATGTCAAAACACGGCCAGAGGAGGCAGCGGTAACCGTGGAAACCCTCTAACACTGTGATCTGTGACCCACGCAGCACCGCGGCCAGTTCAGGATGAGGATCTTCGAGAGGGAGAACTTCAGCGGCCAGATGAACGAGCTGCAGGAGGACTGCGACAACATCATGGAGCGTTACCGCATGAACGACTGCATGTCCTGCCAGGTGATGGACGGACACTGGCTGATGTACGAGCAGCCCCACTACAGAGGCAAGATGATGTACCTGAGGCCCGGCGAGTACCGGAGCTTCAGGGAGATGGGCACCGGAAGCAGCCGCTTCATGAGCATGAAGCGCATCGTCGACATGTGCTGATGAAGATGTGAAATGAAATAAAAGTGAAAAAGTTGAAACCTGAGCACATTTCTCCTGTCGTTTCATCTGGGATCGAATCCAAGCCGCGAAATAAAGACGATTCAAAACGAACAAATATGTCCGACCAAGCATTTCCACAACATTACGAATATATGTATTCGACACATTTCACGTTCATATTAAAAAAAACACGAACGCAACAAAAACATACTTAAAAAAAATAAAAACTGAAAATAACATACAGTATAAAATAAAAATAATGAATATCAAAAATATATATCATAAACAAATGGTAAAAGAAAACACTGTACGTAAACTTGCATCCTATAAACCTGATCACATTCACTTATTACTATTCAACGCGTTACAAATAAAGATCAAAGTCATTCGGGTGAGATCAAAGACATTAATTCTCTGACATATCAAAGTATTCTCGTACAACATTACACATGTGTCACATATGTGTCACATAACCACAACATGAACTCATCAAACTGTTCTACGATCAAGTAGAACACATTTCTACTGATAATGATGATGTGAGAATAAATACAGACAAAGTCTGTGTTTGATGTTCTTATGAATATTTACACTGTACCATTTTAATGACTTCAGTTTTCAAATAGGAGTTTGATATTCAATTAAAAAGATATATTTTTTGCAGTTTTCATTATATGAATGAAGTTAGATTAAAGTTTAATTGTGTTTGATTTTAATTCTCAAACAGAACTGCAGTCAAAGTCGTTTAAATATATCAAATATATAATTCTGTATATTGGAAATCAAATCAAAATCATATCAAAACATCAGCTTTAATGGAAGTGTTAATACTGTACAGTTCTCTGGAATTATACCATGACATCAATAAACAATATTTACTGATAAAACAATCAATAATGAACCTAAAAACAAACACATTGTTCTGTCAGAACTGTGTTTATGAATCTAAACAAAAGAGAATAATTCAGAATGTTGTCAGTCTGAATGTAAAACGTGCAACTGCAACACTTTCAGACTTCAACACTGACACGTTCCAAACGTCTGTGATTGAGAAAAAGCTTTTGAGGATGAAATTAAACATATTTGCTTCGTGTTGTTGACTTCGATGTGTTGAACTCGTATTTGCAGTAACTGTGATCATGTGTGAACGGACCCACTGAGTCTAGAACCACGGGGCCGACGGCTCCGGGAATAAAGAGCCGCTCAGCACAAAGAGCTGCTGCTGAGTCATGCTTTCCACACCATGACTCAGCAGGTTGTTGGGTCGCAGCCTCAGGTATAAAACAGACCTGGACACAGGATGGACTCGCTATAGCAACAGTCAGTGCAACAGCCACCATGCACGGAAAGGTAAGAGCATACAGACCATAATACTCTGTCTCTCCACGGACTGTGTTTACTCCACATTCTGGATTGAGTCTAATCTGACCATCGATTGATTCAAGATCTATATATCGATCCATTCGAGATCCATCTATTCTAGATCTGTGTATCAATCTATTCTTTATCAATCTATTCTAGATCGATCAATTCTATATCAATCTATTCTTTATCAATCTATTCTAGATCTGTGTATCAATCTATTCTTTATCAATCTATTCTAGATCTATGTATCAATCTATTCTAGATCGATCAATTCTATATCAATCTATTCTAGATCTATATATGGATCTAGAATAGATCCATATATAGATCCATTCTATATCGATCCATTCTAGGTCAATATATTGATCTATTCTATATCAATCTATTCTAGATCTTTAAATTGATCTATTCTATATCAAACTATTCTAGATCTATGTATCGATCTATTCTGTATCGATCTATTCTGTATTGATCTATTCTGTATTGGTCTATTCTGTATCGATCTATTCTGTATCGATCTATTCTGTATTGATCTATTCTGTATTGATCTATTCTGTATTGATCTATTCTGTATTGATCTATCCCTCTAACCATCCATTCATCCATCCATCTGTTCACCCATTGCCTATTTACTTCCCTCCCTCCTCCCGCCTCCCTCCTCCCTCCTCCCTCCTCCCTCCCTCCCTCCTCCCTCCTCCCTCCTCCGCCTGAGATTGGAAGTTGCCACGGCAGCACAACTGTCAGCACATGTCATAGAAAAAAGGGTCCCTCCTCCCTCCTCCCTCCTCCTCCCTCCTCCTCCCTCCTTCCAGATCATCTTCTACGAGGACAGGAACTTCCAGGGTCGCTCCTATGAGACCAGCAGCGACTGCGCCGACATGTCGTCCCACCTGAGCAGGTGTCAGTCCTGTAAGGTGGAGAGCGGCTGCTTCATGGTGTACGACCGGCCCAACTTCAAGGGCCAGCAGTTCCTCCTGAAGAGGGGCGAGTACTCCGACTACCAGAGGATGATGGGCTTCGGAGACTGCATCCGCTCCTGCCGCATGATCCCCATGGTGAGCGCTCGCCGGCGCCGCGCCTCCCCGCGTTGAGGCGGGTTACCGTCCGGCCCACTCATCCCTTTCTTTGCGTCCGCAGCACAAAGGCTCGTACAGGATCCGGCTGTACGAGATGGAGAACTTCGGCGGGCAGATGAACGAGCTGCAGGAGGACTGCGACAACCTGCAGGACCGGTTCCGCATGTCCGACTGTCAGTCCTGCAACGTGATGGACGGACACTGGCTGATGTACGAGCAGCCCCACTTCAGAGGCCGCATGCTGTACCTGAGGCCCGGCGAGTACCGGAGCTTCAGGGACCTGGGACACGACGGCATGAAGACCAGCTCCATCAGACGCATCAACGACTCCTGCTAACTCCTCCCCCCCACCACCACCACCACCACCACCACCACCATCATCATTAGGATTTGTTCATCTCAATACAAGAAAATGATTGCTATTTTTTTTTTCCTCCCCCAATCTGAAACTCAACATCTGATAATGGTCGTTGGTTCGATTCCCCTCTGAATTTGGTTTCGCTGTTTGTATATTGTACAATTGAAAGATCTGAATACACATTGGAACAAGACGGAGTGATTGTGTTTGTCTCTGTGGTCTCACACACACACACACACACACACACACACACACACACACCAGAACATGACATTTCTATTGATCACAGATCTACGTGACTTCTCATTCAGAAACCATGTATATTAGATATTTCTCCTACTACAAATTAAAGTTAAAGTACCTTCATCAAAAGTCTCTAATGATATAAATTATAGACACAAACATTAAAAACAGGTGCAGATTGATTAAATGTACATATATGAAATATATACCGGTAAATGAGCTGAAGTAATTATGTGTATTATATATTTTGTACATAGTTTAAGAGGGCGAATATAATCATATATAAAGTTTACAATATATGGCATTTTTCTGAAATGTAGTATTTATACAAATGTAACTGTGGATACTTCGTCTTAAGTTTACAGCTTTATAAACTCATGAATAAATAAATAGAAAATATACCATATCATAACATTTCCCCAAAGATAAAATAAATACATACCGTATATGATTAATACATATAAATTATAAAATATTGATATATATTAGTATCACTCCTGATGTCAGGACAAATATGTCAAACAGGAAATGAGATATTTCATAGTAATATTCTCTGAATTAAATATGATAATAAAAAACTAAAAAAACAGGTGGCAGCAGAGGGCGCTGTGGTTCAGTAGAGGTGACGTCGTGCAGCTTTAACTTTAAATAAATGTGTTTATTTAATCAAATGAAACAACAACAACAGAACTAATACAATCAGTCCTCACATCTCGTTTTAGTTGAGGGTTTTATGTTTTATATGGTTTCTATGGTTACACAGTCAAATCAGCTCTATATGGATGGAAAATAGATTTTGTATTTAAATATAAAAACACAAACTCAAGCATAATAATCCAGAAAGAGCGGAGGCGGAGCTAATTTAGATATTCATGAATTCAGACGAAGCAACAGTGTGAATTATCTCTGTGTCAATCTAAGGCCAAGAAATGTTCTTTTTATTCTTAACAACATTTATTTGCTTATGTTTGTTTTGGATTTTTCTCACAATATATTTTTTCTTAAATGTAAATATTTGTATTTATATTTCTATTTGAATATTTGTGCGTAATTTTGTGTCTGTAAATAAAAACTTTGAATCAATCTCA
>JAFBJT010002037.1:67632-86850 GCA_016785325.1 Chascanopsetta lugubris
TGTGTGTGTGTGTGTGTGTGTGTGTGTGTGTGTGTGTGTGTGTGTGTGTGTGTGTGTGTGTGTGTGTGTGTTTTACACCGACAGGCACAGATAAGCATATGCACCAGTTCATTAGGCACCCACTTACCATGAAAAGGCCACGGTGACCACAAAACAACCCGACACCCACACTGTACCTATCCACCTCTCCTCTTCATCTTAACCTTCTCCCACACACACACACACACACACACACACGCACACACACACGCACACACACACACACACACAAACACACACACATTCTGTCGAATCAAAATAGACTTGTCCTTCATCACATTTACATGTCCAACAATGGGGGAAGGAATTCACTCCGGTGCCCATCAGCCCATCATTACACGCACCATTACAGCACAGTGGTACACTCACTCAACTAGCGCCTCCTTGAGGACGACGCTGGCGGGAGGAGGAGTGGTAAAGCAGATTCATGCATTCCAAGTTGTGTGTAGACGACGAGCTACGCCTTCGTGTTTGTTGTTGTTCTCACGGTTTCTGGTCAAACGCGGCTTTAAAAACAACGGTGAGTGAATCTAAGTACAAAGACCTGCACGCTTCTCAGACTTTCCCCAACTCCATCCACCGAATCCATGTTTCCACTTGATTCAAAGGTGCAGTGTGTACGATTTGGTGACCTCTGGAGGTGAAGTTGCATGTTGTGTCCATCGCCTCACCCTTCTGAACATGCAGGAGAACCTTTGGCCGACTTCAACCGTCATCGAAACCCAACATTTTTAGAAGTGACAAAAATGACACAAGTCCTACACACTGCACCTTTAAAGGGAGTCATTGTTTTTCCTTGTTTACATAGGATCAGGATTTGCTTTCACCACAAAAAGCACTGACATTTTGCAACCATCTCTGCTGCCTGTTCAAGTCTATGGACTCATTTCTAGGCGGAGCTTCCCGGTCAAGTATCCACCACTGTGCACGCTCCAGCCAGCAGAGTGAGTCCAACAGCTCAATCTTCCATACTGCACCTTAAAAAAAAATGGCGATGCCTTCCGGAAGTAAAAGGCTCGCAAGTAAACCGATGACATGCCTGGTGGTCTGCGTCACAGGGGAGGTGTACATCAGGGTACAGTGTCGGGGTCCATGTACATTCCCTGACAATCGTGCCACAGAAGCCATGAATTGGGCTTCAAGGGAAGAGAAGGAGGGATTGAGGTTGAGTGGCGGGCGCATCAGGAGGAGGATGAAGGGGAAGGAAGAAGCAGAAGTGGGTGGTGTATGGGGAGAGGAAGTGACAGGCTGGAGGAGACGGAGCAGAGGAGGTGGAGGAGGTGAAGAGTGCAATGAGATGCATGGAGACGCAACAGGAGGTAAAAGAAAAAGGAGCCGCAACATCAAAAAACGATGCTCGGGGGGAGAGAAGGGCGTGTGGAGCGGATTTCTGGGAGGAGGAGGAGGAGGAGGAGGAGGAGTGGAGAGATGCTGCGAGGAAGATGGAGGAGCAGAGACAGGGGGAACTGCAGGGGAGAAGAAGAAGAAGAAGAAGGAGGAGGAAAGGATGAGGAGAACAGGAAGAAGCCGAGGTTGATGGTGTTTGAAGGGGGAAGTGCACTGCACAGGAAGTGATGGAGAGGTGGTGGAGAAGAAGAAGAAGAAGCAGAAGAAGAAGAAGAAGAAGAAGAAGAAGAAGAAGAAGCTAGTGTCTGGGGAGGAGGAAGTTGGGAAGAAGAAGGAGCAGCAGGATGTTGATGCTGGGGAAAATGGAACAGGAGGAGGAGGAGCTGGAGAATAACTTGGAGAGGTGTGATGGCTGCAGGGGAACGGACAGAAGGTGGAGGAGGAGAAGAAGAAGAGCGAGCGACAAATGTCACTGTCGCAGGAAGTCAGAGAAGAAGAAGGACGATGACGCTGTGATGGGGAAGAAGAAGAGGAGGAAGAAGAAGAAGAAGAAGAAGAAGAAGAAGAAGAGGAGGAGGAGGAGGAGGAGGAAGGGGAGAAGAAGAAGAAGAAGAAGCCCTTAGAAAACTGAGGGACGGCTGGAGACGATGGAGCTCATCCTGTCCTGTAACCACATGGTTGCAGGTTCAATTCCAACCTCACCCATCCCACGTGCTGAAGTACCCTTGGGCAAGGTACACCTCAGCCCACGTTACCCCCCCTCCCCCACCCTAATATGCCTCCTCCAGTCGTGGGGACTCTAATTGGGTCAGGTGCAATGGTCCCCCTGCCACCTCATATCACATTAGTCGCTGACAATGCACTTTGAACTAGAAATATAGAATAAGGTTTTATAAGTTCCATGAGGAATAAACACGACAGGACAGAATATTACTGCTCTTACACAACTAGACCGTAAACTATGTTTACATTCAAACAAACACAAGTATTCCAGAATGTTATGTTTACGTCATCGACGTCGCTCGTTTGGAGCGTGATGTTTTTACCACACTACACTCCTCCATCGGTGATGGGATGAGGGGTGGGCGAGGTGAGGGCCACCCAGCTCCTAGACCACTAGATGTCACACAATACAACACACTACAGCTTTAAAGGTGCAGTATGTAAGNNNAGAGAGAGAGAGAGAGATATTTTTACAAATGTATAATCATCCCAATGTATGACTTGCTTTTTACATAAACCCCAAATGAGCCCTTTCATGTATATTCACACCAGCAGTGGGTCCACCCTATGGGGGGCCGCCATGTTTTTACAATATCCCAGAGTGGACGTACGAAACATCTTTTGAGCTTTAATGACAACTGGGGGGCTACCAGAGGTTCTCCTGCAGGCTGGAATGGGAGTGGATACAGTACTCAACGGTTACCACTAGGTGTCACACAATCCTACACACTGTGCCTTTAAGCATGATCACCACAGCGGCTCCACAGAATGAGCCCAACCGAACTGTTCCATGGCGCTGGACCCTTCAGACAGCTCTCCGACACAAAGTCAACAAAACTTCTCACGACAAATTAAAGGGGCAACACACCAAGTTCGCTGCTTGAGGGTCCTCCAGCAGGGTTAGAACGTAGAAAGCAAAGCTACACACACACACACACACACACACACACACACACACAGTCTGCAGCAGCGGCAGCTGATAGTGCTAATGACAAGATCCAACACCCACCTTCCACTGCGCACACGGAGCCCAGGAGCAGCACCAGGAGAACCGAAGCCCAAGTGGCCGGCGTGGCCGGCAACACCCCCCGCCTGTCCGCTCCCATCATCCGGCTGACAAGAGAGAGAATCCCCCGCGAAACCTCCAGAGCTGTAATTCCTCCAGACTGACAGTCACATCTCAGTCCTCTGGGGTGCACGAGTGTGTGTGTGTGTGTGTGGGTGTGTGAGTGAGTGAGTGAGTGAGTGTGTGAAGGAGAGAGAGAGCGAGCACACACCGTGGGGACTCGAGCGGATAAAGTGCTGGTTGTGACTCTCTCTCTCTCTCTCTCTCTCTCTCTCTATCTATCTCTCTCTCTCTCTCTCTCGCTCCCTCACACCCTCACACCCTCCTGACCAATCAGGAGCGAGCTCCGTGGATCTTAAACCAATCACCCGCTCTTTTCCACCTGACCTGAGATTAATGCCCAATGGTCCTGGCTCCCTCCTCTTCTCCACTCCTCCCCCCCTCCTCCTCCCTTCCCCCCAAAGAAGCGCCGCGGTGGTGATTGGTTGGTAGTGGCTCTTCTACGTGATAGCACTGCCACCTAGTGGTCACATAGCAGCACAGCAAGCAGACGAGACACCTGCAGAGTAAACAGACAGTGAAGTTACAAACATTGAAGAGATTCATATCAACAAATAGAAAGAATATGTTGGATAACAAATATGCTAATTCAAATGTTACATATATTTTATACTGAATGTTATCTTTTGATGAGTCATCTAAATAAATGAAAAGACAACAACTGCTTTCTTCAAAATAATATTTTGTTTTCATTTATTTGAAAACATGCATTTTTGACATCAGTCTTTAAAAGGGACCAGCAAATAAGAAATAAAGGAACAGTCTGTGCTCAAACTATTTTAAGTGTGTGTGTAATGCTTTACAAAGACGCAATTTAGCAAGAGGGAAGAATAACAATGACAAAAGAAATGAGGACAAAATGATAATGTAAAAGAGTGAGTTTGGAAATCATCCAGGAGTCAATCAAATCTAAATGTAAGAGCCATAATCACAAGTGAGAATAAAAGACAGATACAAAATAAATAGATTAAAGTCATCTCACTAAGAATTTGATGATCCTTAAGAACATTTCTCTCGACGTAAAAATGTTGTTCGGGGCCACATGGCTCCACAACAACAACAACAGATTAGCTGCAGTACCGCTGATTGACCACTAGGGTTTGTTTTCGTTTGCTTCGAGGCTCAGTGTGTATCTTGTAAACAGCTCTTACAGTACATGACGATCAAAACGACAATCTGTCAAAACCAAGAACAGCAACAACATCTGGAAAAACATGATGAGTCAATCAACCGGTCAGTCAACATGAGGTCAGATCCCTGTTTTCTGAGGTTCGGTGGAAGGTGAAGGAACGGCTCCGTCACAGATGATGTCTTTAAAGCAGGGTTGGATTCAAACCTACCACCTTCAGTGAAGCGGTGGCTCCACCTAGTGTTAAAAACGTGTCAAATCCAGTCAAGTGCAAATTTCCTTCTGGGCCACATTCCATTCTATTTTCAGAATTTGCTGTGTGCCAATTAAAATTGCAAATCCCGCAGGCCGTAGGTTGGACACCCCTGCTTTAATAGTTGTATTCCGTGAACTGGCGCAGCGGAAATGTAAAGGGCCGGCCGCCGTTAGCAGCGCTTGCGTGTTTTGGTCGCCCCCTTCAGGACGATGTGAGGTAAACCAACGGACCATTTATCACAGGGCCAGAACTGCAGCCCGGGCAGCGAGTACGGGATCTCGTAGTTGGCGTCCAGGTACGCGATCAGGGTGCTGGCGTAGGCCACTGCCATCACAATGAGAATGTGCCTGGAGTAAACACAGAGTACTGAGAACGTGAGCCTCTGAATGAACGGTGAGGTTTGGTTTGCACGGTGTGTTGTCAAGTGTTTCCACATCATGGTGATAAGAAAGGCGGGGGGGGGGGGGGGGGGGGGGGGGGGGGGGGGGGGGGGGGGGGGGGGGGGGGGGGGGGGGTTAGGGTTAGGTCAGGAGGGACTCACCAGATACCGTGCAGGTAGCAGAAGTCCAGCTTCTTCCAGAAGCTGCAGCCGAAGCGGTCGCTGATCCAGCAGGAGATGGCGAGGACCCACAGAGCCGCCGACATCTTGGCCAATCGCAGGACCTTCTGGTCGTTGCAGCTGAGCGCCAGACAGGTAAAGCGCAAGGTTTAGTTTTTTTTTGTTTTGTTTTTTGGAGGAAATGAAAATAGAGCGGCGGTGAAAACAGCAGCGGAGTTGCGGCTCGTCTCGTACCATCTCATCTCCACGGCCAGCGTGTAGAGCAGGTGGAGGCCGAAGCAGTTGAGAGCGTAGGCGTTGGCCGTGGGCTTGACGAAGGACGACACCGTGGAGACGACGGTGATCAACAGGACCAGTCTGGAAAACGTGGATCTGTGGAGGAGACGATATGAGAGAGAGAAAAAAAAAAATGAACTTAAAGGTGCAGTGTGTACGATTTCGGCCACTTTTTGCCACTTACAAAACAATGGCATGCCGACATTTTTCATGGATTTATAATCACGTAAATATTTCATTTTCCCCCCTCATTGCCCTTAAATGAGCCCATTAATGTATATTTACATGAGCCTCTCTATGGGGGCGGCCATGTTTTTACAGGAGTAAAAGTAACTTTTTATTTTTTTTTCAACCACAGGTTCTCCTGCCTGATCAGAAGCGTGAGGGTGAGGTGATGGAAACAACGCGCAACCTCACCGCTAGATGTCACCGAATCTTACACACGGCACCTTTAAATGACCTCTTGACCCCGGCTCCATCACTCTGATTAATTTAGAAAATTGCTTCAGTTCATCCTTTACTTTGCAAAAACGGAAAAATGAGTCTGAGGCGACAGGGTGGAGGTCTGCGCGCTTCGAGTGCTCATGAAAGTTTCATTGATCTTTTCCCACCTGGCGGTTAAATATTTACATGCGCCGGGAGGAGTTCAGATTCCATACAATGGCCGGAGCCCCTATAGCTGTCGGGTCCAGGCGCCGGCGGCAGCGCCACATTGTGCGCAGGTGACAATAACGCTTGTTGGAGCTGTCAGCCGGATTCCAGGTGTAAGGTTTCAGTGCCGTGTCACTTTTGACACCATTGTTTGTTTTTTTTTGTGAAAGGATCACGAGCCGCGTCGGAGCGGTCGGTCACTCACGGAGATGGATTGTGTCGCGTCGCCGAGGAAACGCAGAAAGGAGCGTTGGGAAAAGTTCACCCCACCTGTCCTTGATGAAGGATGGGTAGTGTTTGCGCGGGAACCAGATGCAGTAACCCATGGCCAACACCCACAGGATGGACAGCTCGTCCAGCATCTGGCCAATGAAACTGAGAGTCATGTGGAAGTAGGCCGAGAAGATGCCTGCAAGAGAAGAACACAGTTACAAAAAAGAAACAATCACTAGAATGAGGACAATAATAATAATAACCATAATAATGATGATTAAATAAACGGAATGAGTGAAATGAGAAGCTTTACGATGACCCATACTACTACAAGTATTATTATCATTATCATATTAATTTTAGTATCATAATGAATCAATATTTATAGTAATAATAATAATAATATCATCATCCTTATGTTATATTGTATTATCACTATATACTATACTATATAATTATAAATAATTTTAATAGTGGTAATAGCGATCGTTGTGCTAACGGTAGTGAGAGTAAAGTGGGGACAGGGCCTATTGATGAACATTAGTAAACATATAACGCAAACATGCTGGATCAGCGCAAACAGAAACACTATAGCGCAAAAACAAAATGCATTCAATACAAATAAACAACCCAACGAGCAGAGTTCATTATTTAACAGCCAGTGGGGACACATTCTCACAAAAGGTGAGAGTCACTGAGGTTGACAGCAAGAGCGTCTCCGTCTAATTAACGTCTCAGTGCCGGTGTCCCCCAGGGCTCAAGCCCGAGACCACTGCATTTTCCCAGTCAGACAGTCAGGCAGCAGTTCGCATATTCTACATTTGTACTTGAACCAAACCAGCCCACATTCGTCACCTACAAGTCCAACGAGCTCGGTGACTCACGCAAACATACGGCAAACCTGTCGGAGTTCAAGTTTCACCACTAACTGTCCTCGGGCGAAACACGAGTGGGGGAAAAAAAATAACAAAAACATTATTATTATTATTATTATTATTTTTTTTTTTTTTAAAGGAGCAACTTGCCGACAAACAGCATCATGATCCAGACCATGTGGATGGCCAGGCTCCTCTCTTTGGCGTAAGGATGCAGGAGGTAGAGCATGAGCGGGGAAACTATGAAGAACACCACGCTGCTCATCTGCAACCAATCACAAAGCAGGAGAGTTAGGCGGCAGGTGCGGGATGCGTGGACCGGTGGAGTGGGCTGCGCGGGCTACTCACGGTGTTGAAGTACTCCACCACAAGTTCCGAGTGTTTGTAGTTGTCCTCGCACCAGTCGATTTCCGAACTCTCGTAGGAGAAAACTCCCGCGATCCTGTCGCTGGAGTACACGCCTGCCAGGGACACGCGAGAGGGTAAACACGCGAGAGTTCGCTCTCCGTTCCTACAAATCAATACAGCCCATACTGGCTGTCACCGCAGGGGAGTTGTTGTTCAAGTGTGTGTGTGTGTGTGTGTGTGTGTGTGTGTGTGCGCGTGCGAGTGTGGAAAATTTGGTTGATGTAAATGACTTTCCACTCCCTCCTCTCTAAGTGTGTTTGTACTCAAATCTCTGGCCACAACTGTCACTTGCTCAAGTGTTCCTAATAATGTGGTCTTCACAGGGCGGAGTCCAGCCACTACACGGACCTCCACTCAATGGTGATTGCTGTTCGATAGATAGAGACAGGTACAGGTCACAGCCACTGAGCACGCCTCAACACCACGCGCACACACACACGCACACACACACACACACACACACACACACACACACACACACACACACACACACACACACACACACAGGAATATTCCAGCACTCCCTGCTGTATTTCACCTGTAGCAGTTTCTAGCTGACTCAGTTCTTTTCATTTTCCTTCATAAATAAAAAAAAAAAGTGTGCGACCTCCTGTGAAGTGAATGGATCTTACCTCCCATCTCCTGCCGCCGCCTCAGCCTTCACTGCTCTGAGCTGCTCTGCTGCAGGTGGAACAACAGGTGTTTCTGTGAGAGGGTGGGGGGGGGGGGGGGGGGGGGGGGGGGGGGGGGGGGGGGGGCGGAGCCTCAGGCCACTCCCTCCTGCTCCTTTTGTCACCAAGGGAAAATGTCTGGAATGGACTGATTGAATGTGTTGGGTTTTTTTTGTTGTTGTTTGCTCACAGCCAGCAGGTTTGACTTCATACATTCGAGTCCCTTTCACCACACATGATCAAATATAATACAATATGATATCATGATAATATCATGTGGTTATGATGGACAGATGAGTGACATGTCAGTACTGAATGTAAACAGATGGAG
The DNA here is from genome assembly GCA_016785325.1 of Chascanopsetta lugubris. NCBI lineage: Eukaryota > Metazoa > Chordata > Actinopteri > Pleuronectiformes > Bothidae > Chascanopsetta > Chascanopsetta lugubris. Next base: position 76,237 of record JAFBJT010002037.1, read on the forward strand.
ACGGATGAATAAGCTGAGTGCAGACTGCTCAGCTGAGTCATCTCAGGTCCTGTCTGCAAAGAGGCTCAGCCCTCATCCTGCCCATCTGCTCCCACTGCACCTGCTCAATACCGCCCGGGACCTTTCAAAATAAAAGCAGGAGCACTCTAAACACACGTATGGTGACATGAGGTACAAAAGGAAACACACTCATTCAGTAAATTCGCACCAACCTTGTATGAAATGACCTGATGTTGCTTCGATACATACGATTCTAACTTATCTTTCCACTTCGAACCAAAAAAGAAAATCTGCTCCATCATAAAATAATTATTAAAATATTTCTGTATTCTATTTTTATTTATTTCATGACTTAAAATGTACAAATTAATTGATTATCATAACTTTTTAAATGTATTTATTAATTGTCCTCCTCGTATTGATACAACTGAAACTAAATACAAAGTGGCGCTTACTGCTTCCTGTTTAAAGGCCCAGTGTGTAAGATTTAACCAACAGGGATCTTTGAATTACATTTAAAGAATATGCAAATGATGTTTACTTGATGTATCATGACCCAAATGTACAAGTGGTGTCATCAATCTGGAATGAGCCTTTGCTTTGGGCCTCTTAGAATTGACTCGAGTCAGTGAAGTAAAAAAAAAAAGTCAAATGTACGTCTGAATATAAGTGAGGTGAAAAAATACACACGCGACGACTTATACACGTAGTAATCAGTGGCTATAAAGTTTTCAAAAGAATTTATCCGTGACATCAGCGGGATTGTTTCAGGAAGTCGCCTTGATTCTGAAACAGGTTCATCTAAGTGCACACGCAACAGTCGAGTTCAACGTATGATCGAATCCCTTTAACCTGATCCTGAGCCGTGGACGCCATCGATAGAATACTGATCGGTGTGTGTGTGTGTGGGGGGGGGGGGGGGGGGGGGGGGGGGGGGGGGGGGGGGGGGGGCGTCGCCGCGGAGGGAAGAGGCCTCAGGCACAAAACCAACCACTCGGCGTTTTCAGCTCACTTTTCCTATTGTGTCCCTCGTGTGTAACTTTAGCTCAGCGTCGTTGCCATGGTCATTGTGAGGAAGCTCGTCATTAACAACGTGAAACCTGAGCGCTGGGTGTGTGAGTTTTGTGGCCATAGCAACAATGATGATGATGATGATGATGATGATGATGATGATGATAAGGATGAAACCACTCGGCGTTTTCTGCTCACTTTTCCTATTGTGTCCCTCGTGTGTAACTTTAGCTCAGCGTCGTTGCCATGGTCATTGTGAGGAAGCTCGTCATTAACAACGTGAAACCTGAGCGCTGGGTGTGTGAGTTTTGTGGCCATAGCAACAATGATGATGATGATGATGATGATGATGATGATGATGATAATGATGATGATGATGATGGTGGTGGTGGTGGTAGTGGTGGTGGTGGTGATGATGTTTCATCTTCATCACCCCTGAGCTCCGCCCTTCACCAGTCCCTCCTCTCCTTTACACAAGAGGATCTTCAACCGTGACACGTGCAGTTTGTCTCCAGAGCAGAATGTGCCAGGAAGTTGCACATGAGTCCACCAGGGGGCGTCTTGCTCAGATCTTTTCCACATAGTTGCCGGGGAAAAGGCCTTCCCTGCCTCCCATCCTGCCCCTCCACCATCCCGACGGATCTACAGGGGAGATGAGCGCAGAGTCACTGTTGGAGTTGTTTTTTTGTTTTTTTTTTAAAGGTGCAGTGTGTACGATTTGGTGACCTCTTGAGGTGAAGTTGTACCCGTCACCTCACCCTCACCCTTTCTGAACACGCAGGAGAACCTGTGGTCGACTTCAGTTGTCATTAAAACTCAAAAGATGTTTAGTGCGTCCACTTTTACTACTGTACAAACATGGCCGCCCCCTTAGAGAGGACCCGTTCCTCATGTAAAATTACATTCAGGGGCTCATTTAAGGGTCAAGGGGGGGGATTAAACATTTACATGATTATAAACTCATGAACATGTCAGTGTGTAATTGTTTTGTAAGATTTTTCAAGGTGACAAAAATGACCAAAATCGTACACACTGCACCTTTAACTTTATGAACGTGTGTGTATGTATAATTATAATAGTCTCTTTAAAACCTGTTTATTTACTTATTGTTGACGAGGGGGTTTAGGTTGAGTTTCCTGCCTAGTTTTAAGGCCGCGACCTTTTTGTGACTCTCCTCGAAATAACTGATGTTTTAAGGATCAGAGCAGCATTTATTTATTTATTTATTTATTTTAATCTTTGGTCGTCTCACCTTCCTTCAGCAGTTCGATGACATCATCCACGTCGAAGCTGATCTCGTCCGTGTCCTGGCCGACGTACTGGTACAGGGCCCGGCAGCGGGGCCCCCGTGGGCGGGGCTGATGTTTGGGGGCAGGGGGAGGGCGCTGGTTGATGCTCCTCCTCCTCTGCTGCCTGTGACGGACAGAGATGAGAGACGGCGCTGAGGACAGGAAGTGGTGAGGAGGCTCAGACGGGGTTCAGCGCGACTCTTGGGACCGACATGGACGCTCCTTTAAAGGTGCAGTGCCTGGGATTAGGGACATCTGGTGGTGAACTCCCCTGACCACCCTCTTTTATCAGTAAAAATCGTATGTTACGTTACGTCCGTTCGTTTCCTTCTGAAAAACCAAACAACAACACTTTAAAGGTGCAGTCCGTCAAATTTTGACCATGCTCTCGGGGCAACAACCTGATCATAATCATGCTGAAAACACTCGAAATCATCACCTGAACACGTCATAGCTCCTTCGGTCAGTTGATATTCTACAATCTAAACGGGGATGACGAGGCCAGGAATTGAACCCACAACCCACCGGGATACACCCGCCACACACTTTGCATGTTGTGCTGATAAACAGAGTTATGGGAGTTTGTCCGAGAGACTCGTGTGGTGGTTTTTATGAGCGCGCGCCTCGTCCTCAGGCTGTAACCGCAGTTTCAGTCCGTTATGAGCTCGTGTCAGGTCTGTTTACTTGTCACTGCTGCGGTTTCACCACAGCCTTTCCTTCATTTCTAATCATTCACAAACAACTCTGCGACTTCTCCGTGACGATCACACGTCAGGCTGTGTGTGTGTGTGTGTGTGTGTGTGTGTGACCCTGATTCAGTGTTGGAGAAGGTTCATGTGACCTCTGTCTCCATTCACAGGATCCTTCCCGATCCATACACACAACAATGGATCCACCACACACACAAACAATGCACTGCCTCTGCCTGAGCCTCGGAGCCCGACAGCGACCTCCAGTGGTGGAGGATGTATTGAAACGCAGCCAGGTGGAGTGTGATAAAGGCCCAATGTCAATGTCTGAAATATAAGATGGTTGTTGTTGATCTGTTTATGAGTTCGTGTTCACTTGAATGATTGAAGGGTGATGAAACTTAAATCGATATATATAAATAAAGGCTAACTTAAGATCAATCCATATTTTTGATCGTTTGAGGCAAATGGTGTTCAGCTGCAATATGCGACTTCACCGCCAGACGTCGCCAGTTTCTACACACTTGAACCGAGCCACTCTGAATCCAGTTAGGTTTGTTTGTCGCCCCTCATTTTCTGATTCATCTACCAAACCGGGTCGAAAGTGACGCTTGTTCATTCATCACACACTCATTTCAAATGTATCATAAATGAGTGGCCGTGCAGGATCATTTGCTCACTGTGGGGCAGAGTTTCCATTTTCAAAATAAATCCTAATAAACATTGAGATTTAGGGAGCTGCTGGTGAAGCTTTTGAAGAGAGGGTGCATTCCTCTCTGCTGCAGCTCGTGTGGAACAAACAGGTTTGTCCGACCCGTCTCCGGTTTAGGTTTCGTCGGGCGCCGCCTTGACAAACCCTGGTGACGTGACAAACCTGAATGGTCCAATTCAAAGTGACTAATAAGCAAATCCGCCCACACGCGGCCGTCGCTGCCTCTCACCCCGACATGCCCTGGTCCGGCACATTCAGGAAGTCCATGTTCCCCTGGTTAAGCTGGGTCTGGGCGGGGCCCCTGGGGGCCCTGGGGACCCTCTGGGAGCCCAGCTTGGGCAGGGCGGCGCTGGGGCGCCGGCCCTGTTTGGGGGTGGAGGAGGAGGAGGAGGTGAGGCCTGAGGGCTGGTGCTGAGGAGCTCTGTTAAACTGGGCCGCTCCGTTCTGATGAGCTGAGGAGAGACACACACACATTTACATACATATACATATATACACACACATTTACATACATATACATCTACACACACACATTTACATATTATTATATTTATATATATATATATAAATCAAAATGAGTTACCTCTGATGGACGTATGATTTCTGACTCCACCTCGGGACTGAGGGGCGCTCCTCCTCGTCGGCTCTGATGAAAAAAACACTCGGATTCATTTTCATATTTAAAGGTGCAGTGTGTGAGATTTTGGTCATTTTTGTCATTTCTAAAAAAATACAGCAAAACAATTACATGCTGACATTTTCATGACATTACCCTAAAATGGGCCCTTTAATGTATATTAAGCCGGTCCTCTCTACGGAGGCCGCCATGTTTTTACAGTAGTAAAAGTGGACGTACCAAACATCTTTTGTGATGGATACATCGTGCAACTTCACCTCTAGAGGCCACCAAACCTTACACACTGCACCTTTGATCACTTATTTTTCCCCAATCCTCTTTAAACTCACTGGAGGACTTGGGCAGACCGTCTCCTATTGTGATGGTGAGGGTCTTTCCTCCCGGTTTGAGCTGGGCCAGGTCGCCCTGACCCCTCTGGAAGACCACCATCCTGGATCCGCCTCCGCCCCAGCCCTCCTTCTTCACCCTGAACTCCAGCCTGAGACGTGAGGGAATCAATGAGGTGCACGTGTGCATTGGTGTGTGTGTGTGTGTGTGTGTGTGTGTGTGTGTGTACCTGTCAGTGAAGGAGATTGTCAGTGTCCTCTTGGTCAGGTCCTCGTAGCGTTTGGACAGCAGGCTGAGGAACTCCGTCTTGAAGTTGGACTCCAGCAAACTGTCGTACTGAGCCTCGTGCAGGATGAAGTAATCGTCCTGTCGCGTGCTGAGGGAGAAGACACGCACCAATCACAGCGGGGGACAGCGACCCTTAATCAAGCCGTACCCCCACCTAGTGTTCAAGCCAAGAACTACAGTCGAGTCAAGTGCAAATTTCTCGTGGGCCACGTTCCATTCAAATTTTTTGAATTGGCCGTGGGCCACTGAAAAATAATTGACAGGCCGCAGTGAGGTTGTATGACCACTAGAGGGCCTGGGTCGGATACTTCAGAGGGTGGGACACTTCCTACATCAGCAGGGAGGAATTGTGCCGGGCCAGCTGACCAATCAGAGCGGTCTAGGCTTTTCTGTGTGGCAGGGTTATCTGGATTCCATTTGATCACTCATAAAAATATAAAATAAATGAATTGAAAAAAGGGCAAATAAACACACACACATAAAGGTAAAATCATTTGGGAGGGTTTTTTTTTACACTTCTGACGCTTATTTCTCTAATTACAGGCAGAAAACAGCTTCATTCAATATTTCTTTCTTTATTTGCCCATTTTATGCCGTAACTTTACTCTCAAAATTGTATATGATTGTTCTTTTGACGACTCAACTTTCACAGAAGCTTGAAAAATAACCGTCATCCGCACCTGAGCGAGACGCCGCTGATGCTCTGGAACTCCAGCTTCCGTTTCAGCACCTCCTTGATCTGTCCTTTCTCCGGTCCCTTCTTCACCTTCTCTCGTCCGATCAGATAGATTCCTTTGGGCGTCAGGATCAGGTCTCTCTTGATGGCCTGAGCGGTGGGAAAAAACAGGAAGTGAGCACCGTCCCAACGGGAAAGAGCGAGGTTTGTGCGCGAGCCTCTCACGGATCCGTCACCTTGAACCTGCGATCGAACTTGGTGACGGAGTCGGCGAAGTCCACTCGCTCCCTCTTGGCCAGGAACTGTCTGAGCTCGGGCCTCTGCTCCAGGCCCAGGTAGTCGCCCACGAAGTTCCTGTTGATGCTGTTCCTCCGGCGCTCCTTGGAGTTGTAGAGGATGTCCGAGGCTGAGCGGGGGGGGGGGGGGGGCTTGCGGTTCGCACAAGGGGGGGGGGGGGGGGGGGGGGGGGGGGGGGGGCATGCAGGACGTTTAGGGGACTGATGTCCAACGGACGAGCGCGAGGAGCGTTTGTCACTTCCACTCACCTTCCTCTCTCATCTGCTCGTACTTCTTCCTGGCGATGTAGCGCCTGTAGGCTTTCTGGATGATCCTGGCGAACGTGTCGAACTTCCTCTCCCTCATCTCCTCCAGCAGAAACAGCTGAGGGACGCCGGGCACGGGACAGGAAGTGAGGTCATTCGTGTTTTGCATGAATTCTAATTTATCGTTTGATGGCAAGTTAGTGATTTCATGATGATGATAGTTGCAGGAGAACCTGTGGTGGACTTCAGTTGTCTTTAAAAACTCAAGAGATGTTTAGTACGTCCACTTTTAGTGCTTAGAAACATGGCGGCCCCCGTAGAGAGGCCCCTCCTCCTCCTCCTCATGTAAATATACATTAAAGGGCTCATTTAACGGTTGGGGGAGGGGGGGGGATAACATTTAGGTGATTACAAATTCATGAAAATATCAGTATGTAATTGTTTTGGAATGTTTTCAGAAGTGACAAAAACGACACACTGCACCTTTAAAACGTGTGTTAAAAGGTTCCTTACAGATTCAGGGTTCTTGACGAAGACCTTGCTTCGTCCCATCTGATACTGGTCCACGTCCATGTTGACGGAGCGGAGCAGGTGGAGGACGCCCTGCTGCTCCGGACCCCTCCAGCTCGGCCACGTCTCCGCTGTCAGGATGGCGTATCTGGATGGTTCACACACACACACACACACACACACACACACACACACACACACACACACACACACACGTTTCATGACAGGTGTGAACAAGCGAAAGCGTTTCCACGGAGGCAGCAGACTCACCTCATGAGGAACTTGTTGAAGACTCTGCGATACGCGAACCCAGCTCTTCTCACACGGATGTTCTCCCTCAGTCCCAGATACTCCACCTGATGTCGGACCCTAGAAGCACAGCATTTGAGGGGCGTGTCCACGAGGCTACGGTTGAGGTTTGACTGACAGGTGTGTGTGGCGCTGACCTGCTCTCCTCCCAGTCCTTGGGCCTCTTGGTCTCGTTGGGTTTGATGCAGCGGATGTAGTGAGGCGTGCACTTCATCAGGGTGTTCACCAGGTCGTTGGCTTGTTTCTGTTCGGAGTGAGACATCAGAGCCGTGATGGAGGATACTCACACTCCAGTGGCGGCTCTAGTGGGGGGGCCCGGGGGGGGGGGCACATGCACGGGCCCCAGATGAATACTGATTGGCTCCATGAAGTGCCACAGTTTAAGAGTCTTTACTCACTCGATTGTTTTGAAGAGCAAAATATTTCTTATGAGTGGCTTTGTTCAATTCTATTTGGACAAACAGGGAATGACTTAAAGGTCCAGTGTGTCAAATTTAAGTGAAATCTATTTCATTTGAAAATGACAATAATAGTAATAATAACGGAAATAATAATAATAATAATAATGATGATGATGATAATAATAATAATAATGAAATAAAACTACTGGTGCTACTTTGAGTTTATAATCAGCTGAATGTGCAAATTCTTGTTTTCATTACATTAGAATGAGGCTCTTCTATTTACATCAGGCTCGTTCCACAGGGGCAGCCATGTTGGACCACTGCCAAATAAAGACCTTCCTCAGATATATGGACATCACCCACTTTATGTGAAAAGCGTGGCTCCTTTCTGGCCCCCACCTCTGCCAATGATTGGCCCTCAGGTCCCCCCCCCCCCCCCCCCCCCCCCCCCCCCCCCGCCCCCCCCCCCCCCCACACACACACACACACACACCTTGATCTTGGAGCTGGCCGTGGTCGGCCTCCCTTTCTTATCCACGTTGAGGTTTTCGGGGAACAAGCTTCGGATGAAGTCACTGAGGAGACAAAGATTCTTATCGCTGAGTGAAACCATCCGACACACGTGATTCAACATGCGATGGATCGGCGGCGGCGGCGGCTCACTATTCGCTGTTCTGCATGAGCTCGATGAGGTCGGGGAACAGCACGTCACGGTTCCTCTCACAGAAGCCCGCGATGTCGTACGACACCTGAGACGAAAGTTGAGAGTCTCACGATTGAAAAAAAAAACAAAAAGTTGCTTCCCATGTGCGACCCCTGGGCGTGACCCCCACCTTGCCGGCGTAGTGATGAATAACGAAGCCAGAGTTCCAGTTGTTGAAATGTTCGTGTGTGCCGACGGCGGCCTGCAGCTTCTGCAGCAGGGTGCTGTCTGCACCCTCGCCTTTGGCGTGCATGGTGGCACACACGTCATCCAGCACGCTCATCACACCGGGGGGGTTCTGGGGGGCGGAGACAGGGAACGGGAAGTTTGTCATGATTAGAAGCAGGAAGCGCTTCCTGTGACGTTCGTGTGTCCCAACGCCACTCATGAAAACAAATTTCACGGAAAAATCCACAGGAGTGTTGCTGGGCAGAGTGGGAGGAGCCGAGGGCAACTAGGGTATTTACAAACAGCGTCTAACAAATCCTGTGTACTGTACTTTTAAAGTCAGTTCCATAGTAATCGATGCTGTTATTTTTGTCTGTTTTTGCTTTTGATCACGGAAACCAAAAAGAAAATAACGGCTCCGTAAAAAATAAACACAAAAATATAACATATATAGAAAATTAAGAAATGAAGGAAAATTATTAAGTAAAGTTTACGAATAAAAAGGAGAGAAAATAAAACCTCCTTGGCAAAAGTAAATATTACTGACAGGAAATAAGGAAAAAAAGAGCTATGATCTAATACCATGAAATAATTATTTATTTTAAAAAATGATTTCACAATGTCTAATTTAAGACGATGGAAAATTCCTGGTTCCTCTTCAGAAGCGGTTAAAATATTTCATGCTTTACAGTAAAATAAAGTGGGAAGTAAAAAAAAAACCCATACCAGTTTATTTTCAATGAGGTCACAAACAATCTTGTTGTTGAAATATTCGATAGGACTCCACTTGATGCCTTCCTGGACATACTCTTCCTACAGGAGACAGACACGACACAACACAGATTACTCATGTTTTAGATACATTATTTCTTAACCACGCCCATTTTTGGATGAACCAGGAAGTAGGAGGAGTTCAATCCTGCACTGTGGTCCATTCAGAGGCTTGTTTACGTAGATGTAGGAATCATTGATATAAGGAATGTTTGGTTGTCACCTGTTCAGCCTTCAGAGTGAGTTCGATGAAGATCTGCTGAAGCTTCTCGTTGACAAAGTTGATGCAGAACTGCTCGAAGCCGTTTCTCTGCAGAGGGAGAGGTCACACGAGGTCACACGAGGTCACAGGAGGTCACAGGAGGTCACACGAGGTCACAGGAGGTCACACGAGGTCACAGGAGGTCACATGAGGTCACACGAGGTTACAGGAGGTCACATGAGGTCACACGAGGTCACACGAGGTCACAGGAGGTCACATGAGGTCACAGGAGGTCACATGAGGTCACAGGAGGTCACACGAGGTCACAGGAGGTCACATGAGGTCACAGGAGGTCACATGAGGTCACAGGAGGTCACATGAGGTCACACGAGGTCACATGATTGCAACGCTATAGATGTGGTCCCATCTGTTATTGGACAAACCTGGAATATCTCAAATCCATAAATGTCGAGAACTCCAATACTGAATTCTTGATGTGGTTTCTGGATGGCTTTGTTTATGGCCTGCAGGAGGAAAAAGGAATTTCAAAATAAAAGTCCATGACACTTATACAAGGTAAGTTCACTGATTTACTGTCATTTGCTCGTGTACCTCGACCAGGTAGTCAAAGAGTCGAGCGTACAGCGCCTTGGCCAGAGCGTCCCGGGTGTAGTTGGCCTGCTCCTGGTTCAGGGTCACGTTGATGGACTCGGACTTGCCCCCCCACTTGGAGTCCATCTTCCTGCTGGTCAGCTTGTCCTGCAGGCGGCTGGGGTCGATGCCCAGCAGGTAAGCGGGGAAGGCCAGCACTGGAGGGGGCGGAGAACCAAATGATTATTATTAAGATTAATGTGTGTGTGTGTGTGTGTGTGTGTGTGTGTGTGTGTGTGTGTGTGTGTGTGTGTGTGTGTGTGTGTGTTCGACTCACGGTCCGTGCTCTCCACCTGCCCATAGTTGCCTGCCTCTATAAAGCTGATGTTGCCCAGGTGGAGGATGCCTGCGATGATCTGCAGCACCTGCCCCTGGACGTCCTCTGGGATCCCGATCACCTGCATGGCCTCCTGCACAACACAGCATCAACGTGGGCGGGGCATTATTTTCATTTCTATTTTTTTAATTTATTTTGGTTACATTGAATTATCATTATATTTGCATTATTATCATTATTATTATTATTGTTGTTGTTGTTGTTGTTGTGATGATGATGAGATGATGATTATTATTGCTATTATAATTATTATTGTTATTATTATTATTATTATTATTATTATTATTATTATTATTATTATTATTATTATTATTATTATTATTATTATTATCATTATTGGTACCATCATCATCATCATCATTATGGGTATATTCATAATAATGATTAT
>JAFBJT010002037.1:93192-105141 GCA_016785325.1 Chascanopsetta lugubris
GTGTGTGTGTGTGTGTGTGTGTGTGTGTGTGTGTGTGTGTGTGTGTGTGTGTGTGTGTGTGTTGTTATCTGAGACGTGCACACAAGTTAAAGGCACACAAACGTGGGATGAACACACATTTCTCCACTCTTGTGTTGAAAAAGAGGAACCTCGCTCTGCTGCTGCAGCTGAGGAGCCCAGTCTCTCCAAGGTGACATGAACAACTTTAAAGGTGCAGTGTGTAAGATTTTGTTATTTGTCATTTTTGTTACAATTACATACAGACACTTTCATGAGTTTTTAATCACCTAAATATGTTTATTCTTTTCCCCCATAACCCTTAAATGAGCCCATTAATGTGCATTTACATGAGTGGCTCCTCTCTACGGGGGCCGCCATGTTCACACAGTAGCACAGAGTGGACACACTATACTTATTTTGAGTTTTAATGAATAACTGAAGTCGACCACAGGTTCTCTCTTCATGCAAACTTTGATTTGTAAATGCGGGCTATATAAATAAACTTTGATTTGATTTGATTTGATGCTCAGAAGGGTGAGGATACAACATGGAACTTCACCTCTCGATGTCACCAAATCTTACTCACTGCACCTTTAAAATCACCTCAAAACTGATTTCTCACAATGACAAATAACCCCCCCCCCCCCAAAAAAAAATACATACATTTCCACTTCCTGAGTTGATGAACACACACAAGTATAAGAGGTTTATGCAAATGAGAGCTGTTAAGGAGGAAACACACGAAGGTGTGGTACTGTACCATTCTTCCTGTGCCCGGGGAGGGGGGCCCCTCTCCTCCTCCTTAGGTATCCTCCACTGTCCGGACAGTGTGTGTGTGTGTGTGTGTGTGTGTGTCGCTGAACTCCTCACACCGCAGCCATCACATCACACAGCAGGCACGGAGCAGCAGCAGCAGCAGCAGCAGCAGCAGCAGCAGCAGCCGGTGACCTACAAGACATCAAGTGCAACATTGAAACAGTTACTTCCTCATATGACCACACACCAAGTGTGTGAAACAAGAACTACACTAAGATTACACACACACACACACACACACACACACACACACACCTCCAACCCACCTACATTGTGCATTATTTTCCATATTAGGACTTTGACATTCATTTCCTTTCATTAGGGTTAGAGGGTTGCTCCTGACCTCAACCATGACCAGCTCACACTGAACCCCTTATCTTAACCTTAACCCCAGAAATGACCTTTGACCTGATGGGCACCAAGTGTTAAAGGTCCTCAAGCGGTCCAACATTCCAAAGTAATATCGGTGTTTATACTGAGAAAAAAAAGGTTAAGAATACACGAGTACACACACACACAAACACACACACACACACACACACACTCACCGTGCAGGGCGAAGCTGCTACTTCTGCATTTCTGTCACACTCATGGTCCAGGATGAAATCATGATGCGACAGAGAGTGTGTGTGTGTGTGTATGTGTGTGTGTGTGCGCGCGTGTGTGTGTGTGTGTCAGGCGACCCACTTCACCCTGCACAGGTGTGGATAGAGAAAACAAGCGCACACTAATAATTAGAGCAGTGTGTTGCCAAATGATGGTGTTGGGTCGTGAGCAGCATGCGGCTCCACCCAGCCTGTGGTTGCTTCATGTTGTTTGTGTCGTCAGAGCGGCTGCTGCCTCCAACGCCCACATGAACTGATGCAAATTCACACAGGCGTGCACTGAGGGAGGTGTGTGTGTGTCTAAGTGTGTGTGTGTGTGTGTGTGTGTGTGTGTGTGTGTGTTGCATTTGCCATTTTATGTCGATTAGGGTGAGGATCATTTCAGGTGCTGACACAACGGACCCACAATCAACCTGCTTCCATATACATTCAATGAAGTTTTAAACTTTTAAAGGAGCAATATGTCAGGTATTTTTTTTTTTTTGGTTTTTTACCTTGAAATAATCAGGAATCACCTAAGGAGTCACTGCCCTGCAATACCACATTCTGACCACTAGAGCGAGTTGTGAGCTGGTAACAGTGCTGAGTCAGCTTCTCGTGCACAGTGACTGGGGTTTACTCTCTTCTCTTCAGTTGAGAGGCTCACAATCAAGGACCTTTTTGCGTCGCTTCCTGTGGGTTTCAAAGTAAAAGCCTTTCCGGTTGACCGCATCTGTTTTTAGAAGGAATAACATGTCATATTTGGACTTAAAACTTTACGTTGAATTTCACAGCTTGAGTCTACGAGACCTGACAGAACCACGTTCTGTAGCACACGATGCCATTTTCACCTTCGAGCCCTCGTTCCCGCCTGACATGAGGTCAGACGTCTCAGACGAAAGGAAGAGGATCTTGCTTCAACTTTTCCATGAAAGTTGTCAGATCCACAAATAGCCGAGGAGCGTCGCCGATGACCGCGGCCTCCGTCTGGACGTCGGAGCTATTTTAAGACGAGTGCTGACAAACACGCCGTGAAACAAATCCCACCCTTCAGAAGCCACAATGCACCACGTTTAATCACTTTAATATTTCCTTTTTTTAAAAGATGTACATGGAGGACGAATGGATTCATCTTCTATAAACGAGATACAGTACATGTCGTGGTATAATTAGCATGTGACGACAACAGAAAAACAGACAAAAGAGAAGTTACCGGTACTGTCCCTCCCGCTGACCTCAACACAACAGTGTTGGGCCGTCATGACCAGAGGCCCGGGGGGTCGAAACGGAGCAAACACCTTGATGTGTGGACATGAAAAATCCACCGCAACTGTAAATGTTATAAATAATGGTTCCACCTCAGCAGGGCGGCGGCGGCGGCGGCGGCGGCGGCGACACTCCGGTGACGCGCGACTTCAGCGAACCACCTTTCGTGACGACAGATCAGCCCGGCGGGTCCAAGCGAAACATCGTAACCCCGACAGCCGCAGAAATCGTTTTGTGCCGCGAGCCGCGCCGAGACTGAATGGATGGAGCCGGTTCCAGCCCCTGAAATCCCAGTTGTGGAATGTAAATAATGCTAAAAATGAGCAGACAGGCCCCTGATGAGTGAGAGAGCGGGGGAGGGGGGGAGGGAGGGGCCCGAGCAGCTGCACTCTCACAACTCTGGTTCCATTCAAACAGGCTCCTGATCATAAAAATAAAAACTCGGACGACAACACTGAACTAATAGCACCAGTCCAAACTGAAGCACCATGAGAGAAGAAGAGCAGAGAAAAGAGGAAGGTCAACGGCTGTGGCTTCCTCCCTTCACGATGACACAAAACAACGTTCTCAGCCGGGCCCCGGAGACGAGGGACAAAACGTCCATTTTGGGGCATAGCTGGGTGGTTTCAGGCTTTAGAGGGTTCATCAGGAAGACGACCCACGGGGCGGGACCCTCCTCAGTGCACTGGAGCTACAGGAGGATTTGTTGCAAAATGATGCAGGAAAGTATAAGAATGAATTTGGGTGAGGCTGAGAACTTTTTGAACATGCCTCATATTTCAAATAGCTAGGGAGAAGAAGCGCTAGGTGGCTGCTGACTGCTGACAGTGAGCGATGGGCACATGCAGACTGGTAAAAAAAAAGACAGAGTTTCTGATGTGACATCTGAAATGACAAGAATAAAAAAAAAAAATATCAACAGTCATGGTGATGAGTCATCTCGGCTCCAGGATGTTGAACGCAGCCTAAATCGGAGCTGGTTGTCGCAGTCAGTCAGCACTGTGACCTCTGTGGACACCGGAGGCGCGATGACGCTGATCCAACACACGAGGCAGCGTTTCTTAAAATACTAAAACAGGATGTAAGAATGGCTGAGCGGGCAACTTAAAAAATTTAAAAAAAAAAATTAATAATAAGTGTCACTTAAAAACCTCTTGAATGAAATGTGGACTACGCACCTTTAGATCAGGTGACACCCACAGACCCTGGATGTATTCAGAAGAACTGGAGACAAGGAGTGTGAGACGTAGTGGCCAAACAGTGGTACTGCAACTTCTGAGCGGATCACATGGTGCATTGTTGCCCAAACACTAACTAACTAACTACCGAAAGCTAACTAACTTCTGGTTAATCATTGTTTATTTTTGATTTTGTCGTTCAAAAAGTTCTTGGCCTCCCCCCTAATCAATAGGTGGTTATTGTAAAGCCACAAAAACTCGACGACTCAATGCTTGTGAGGCTGAGAACTTGTATAAATCTATGCATTACAAAGAATGGAGCATCGGAGCCATGGGGCAAGTTGACGGTGCCATTTTGTGCCTCATGTGCCAGTGAGCAGCTTTCATACAAAAAGGACCAGGCCCCGCCCCCAACGCTGTATCCAGATGTTACAACACCTCCATGCTGCAGATGTGGGCACATTAGAGGGCGGGGCTAAGGTAGGTGAGGCGGCAGCGAGTGAGGAGGGTGCTCACTGCTGACACCTTGTGCAAATCTGGTGAACGACAGCGAGGGCGCGGCAAACGATGACGATCCGCGGCGAAGCACAGGGCAACACGCTTAGGTAACAACTACGGAGACAAACCTTATGTTTCATTATATATAACATTTTCCTTTTCATGGACAAATATATTTGGAAAATCGAAAAATTCTTTACAAAGTAGATTTTTTTTTGTGTGTGTTTTTTTTTTTTGTTTTTTTTTTTTTGGAATAACTAAACAGACGTCGCCTGCAAACACGCCGGTGGAAGAGAATACGGCCGAGCCAGTCCTGTGGCCAAAGGTGAATAGGAGTAGCACCAAAGTATCAGGAGAGAGAGAGGGGCGGGCCAGAGAGACAGAAGCCCCGCCTCCAGTGGAATGTTTCACCTCCGCGCCGGGCCGACCTGGATTCTGCCAGGAAGAGTTCCCGTCCGACCACATGCCCATCTGGTCCGAGTGAGTCGGTTAGATCCGCCTCTCAGCCCTCAGACGGAGGTAGTGTGAGGGCTGCTGCTGCTGCTGCTGCTGCTGCTGCTGCACGGCTCAGTGAGAGGATTTCCTGTTGTTCTGTGTGAGTGAGTGAGTGAGTGAGTGAGTGAGTGGATGAGTGAGAGCGAGTGAGGGAGTGAGTGTGTTCAGGACCCAGAGACGGACGCTGCAGGTTGCCATGGTGTCAGTGTCCCTGGCACGTCTTGCAGCACGTCTGTCTGAAATATGGCCGGCTGCAGAACTTAAACCTGAGCACCAGGGGGCAGTAGGCCACAGTGTTCACATCTTTGCACTCTGGAGGAGAGGGAGAGAGAGAGAGAGAGAGAGAGAGAGTGTGAGAGAGAGAGAGAGAGAGAGAGAGAGAGAGAGATGAAACTGCGTTACCCGCCACACCAGAGTGATTCCAGTGACATTTTTTAAAATTTCTATTTGGAAAATAAAACTTAAAAAAACAGACTTTACTGAAGTTGAATTTGTCCATGGTTATTAAAGGTGCAGTGTGTAAAATTTCTGTCATTTTTGTCACTTCTAAGAATGTCACAAAACATTACATACTGACATTGTCATGAATTTATCATCACCTAAATGTATTTTCTTTTCCATTTCCCTTAAATGAGCCCATTCTTGTATGTTTACAAGAGGAGTGGGTCCTCTGTATGGGGGCCGCCATGTTTTTACAGTAGCCCAGAGGACACATTTAACATCTTTAGGTGTGTGACCTCTGACCTTCGGGGTTGTCCGTACTGACGGGCAGACTGAGGTCACATTTGCTCTTGCACTGTTGCATGGCCGCCGGCCGCAGGTGGTCCAGACACTCGTTGGACGGTTGTCCCGTGTGAGCCAGACACTGGACCGAGCGCATCTCCTGACCCAGTCCGCACTTTGCAGAGCACTGCAACACAACAACACACGCAACGCTGTGGACATGAGGGACTCTCAACTGGTGGGTCGCGACCCAAAAGCGGGATGCGGTCCTTCGAGAAAGAAAAGTTAAGAGAAAAAAAAACAACAACCTGTGCTTTTATTTTGAAAAGGATTTTTTAATGCATTGGATTGTCGTCAATCAACAGTTAGGTGGCTACACCCACCGACGATGGATTTTCTTACTTTTTATTACCGTGTGTCTCTAAGACGCACGTTTTGGTTTTGAATCAAAATGCAGTTCATTGAGTGTAAAAAGGACTATTTCCCTCTCGAGCATCGCCACCTGCTGGTCGCTTTGGTTTCTCATTTAACGCCTTTTATTGGTGTTGACATCCTGTGACGTTCCGTACTATCTTCATCGAATAGATTTGAAAAGTGGAAATCTTTCCTCTGTTTGGGTCGCGGCTCAGCACATCGAGGGGTGACGATGGGTCTCGAACCCAGACCTGGTGTACGTGTTACAGGAAAACACACACTTTGACCTTGAATGGAAATATGTTTCTCACCTCTCCCCAGGGACCGGTCACCCACTGTGGGGGAGGGCAGCGCTGCAGGTTACAGCGCACCCTGGAGGTGGGCCGGCCCTGTTTGGGGCACTTGGACTCTGGCAGCGTGTCGCCGCTCTCCCCGCTCGTACACAAGACCAAGCGGTGCCTGTAGCCAGGACCACAAGTGGGCGTGCACTGCAGAGAGAGAGAGAGAGAGAGAGAGAGAGGGGAGGGGGGGGGGGGGGGGGGGGGGGGGGGGGGGGGGGGGGTGGACAGGAGAACATCAGGTGGGAGGGAGGGTGCAGCAGAGGGTCACTGCGGTCACAGGCATGCAAGAAGAAATCTTCCTTAATCCATTCAGCAGAGGTCAGCAGCTGTGCAAGAACCGGAGAGGAGAGGAGAGTCTGCTCCGCTGGCTTCCTGTAAATCAGCTCATTCCTGCAGAGGAAACGTGAACACCGCCGCCGCCGCCGCCGCCGCTGCTGCTGCTGCTGCTGCTGCTGCTGCGCCTCTGACAGCTTCTCATTTGCTTCCTATTCATCCTGAACTATGAAAACAAAATGGAGCTGCAGCAACATAAGAAACTATCAAGTGAGAACATTTGAGTTGTGGTTTTAACGACACCAGAGGGTCGGGGAGTTTGGGGGGGGTGGGGGGGCAGCGGGGGGCGGGGGGGGGGGGTCTGGGTCGGCTCCAACCAAGGACTCAATTAAAGTCCCTGGTGGACGTGCACGTTAACAGTTAATGACACTATGAATTTCTGGCAGTCTGTATCACATGTCTACTTGCTTCTATTTCACTTCTTTCCAGTTCGCTTGGAGTCTGCAGGCGCTGTTGTGGAGTGATAATCATGCAACTATGCATTCGCGTCCTCCCTCCCTCCACACACACACACACACACACACACACACACACACACACACACACACACACACACACACACACACACACACACACACACACACACACACACACAGGATCACTTTTGGACTATTGTGCCATGCACACATGCACAACAGCCGTTCATATACACTGACAAATAATGTGGAGAAAAGTTTTCGTCATCATGGCAACGTGACTTTTCTGAGAGATGGCTTCATCTCTCAGAAAAGTCACGTTGCCATGATGTAAGCCAATACGGGAGTGGAAACACCTGCAGTTCACAGGGTGGCCACTTGAGGCTGGCTCCGAGAGCGAGCCGATCCCCATAGACTCCCATGTTAAAACGGTTAGAGGTCAATTGAACGTGTTTGACTGAAGCCTGGTGCAAACTCATTTTCTTCTGACCGGCTGATTTGTTTTCCATTACGGTTTGAAAATGTGCACGATTGAGGGCGTGGCCTCTTGCCTGAGACCTGGCAGGCCGAGTGGATGCTGCGACAGCACCACGGGCCCATCCCAGCTCCACCTTTGCTTTTGGATGAACCAGGAAGTAGGAGGAGTCAGGCATCCAATGGCATTCAAACGGGCACCACTGGATCCAGTGGATCTCCTGCGGCTGGACTGAGTGATGAAATATACATCACTAACTAACCAAGACCCAAGTGTATCAGTCTGAACTCATGACTGAATCAACATGTTGATGCATTTGTCTGCACCCTGCCTCTGTTTTGTATTTCATGGTTCGAGGTTCTCTCTCTCTCTCTCTCTCTCTCTCTCCTGGCAGACGCTCGGGTTTGAAAGGTTCATCTGGAAAAGAAACCACTCCTTCATTTGAAAGGAATCTTCCAAACACTCCACCAGTCGGAGTCCGGGTCCCTGGAGTTGACTGCTAACATGGCAGCAGCAAATGCAGAACACATGGGAGAGGGAGCGAGAGAGAGAGAGCGAGCGAGCGAGCGAGCGAGAGAGAGCGTACTGCTACCTACCTCCGACCAGTCCAGGGCCAGCCATTCGGGGGGGCAGCTGTGGTTGCTGCAGGGCTCGGTGAGCGAGGGACGCGGGGGGGAACAGGCCGAGTCGTCCAGGACTTTCTCCTCCGTGGGCGAAATCCTGCGTTTGCACAGAACCTCGCGGGTCCGCAGGCCGCCGTTGCAGCTGCGACTGCACTCGGACCACTCCCCCGTCCACCAGCTGCAAGCAGAGAGGTACCGCATGGTGTGACACGGGACAGGAAGTGACACGGTTGCAAACAGGAAACGGAGAAGAAGAAGAAAAAAAAAAAGAAAAAGAAAAAAGGGGGAGGTGGACTGACGACGGGGAGCAGGGCTCGGTGTTGCAGGCTCTCTTCCTCTCTTTGGGCTTGTTCTTCTTGTCACAGAAGTGGTTGTAGACGATGGAGTGATCCGACTGCTTCCTGCACACGACCTGCTGGATCTGCACACCTGGCGGGTGGGACGAGACACCACAGAAGAAGAGCGTCAGAGCTCCGACGAGGCGATACAACGAGCCCCTTAAACCCGATGCACTCCCACTGTTAATGGTTTCCATGTGCGAGGCCTTTGTCAAGTTTTGCGTCATCCGGCTGAATTATCGAGCGCATGAAAAAGAAAGGTCCTCGCTGCAAGTTAAATATACAGAACCTATGAAAGCTGCGGCTTCGGATACACACACACACACACACACACACACACACACACAAAACTCAGGTTCAAACACTGTGGTTGGACGTGAGCCTGTTCACCAGGGAGAAAACACAACTCTCATCTCTGTTCGAAAAATATCACGCTGGTGGAGAGCCAGGAACTGCTGAGCTCAGCACAAAGAGTGGACACGCAGAGAGTGTGAAAACTTTACAATTTTTTTTTGTTTCTTTTGTTTGTTTGTTTTTTTAAACGTAGCCGCCACGTTAGAATCTCTAAAAGCTGAGTAATTAGCATAGGGTGTGTGTGCTTGAGTCTATAAGATGACAATAAGGTCTATAGCATTATAAATATGTCTAAATTAATCCATAACATACTAATTGTATATTCTCACTGTCCATTATTGAAAATAGCTGGTAGTTATTATGGTCATGGTAAAAAACTAAAGGTACAGTGCGTGGGATTTAGGGCATCAGTCGGCGGTGCTATTATGTAATATTGGGGCAGCTGTGGCCGGGGTGTTTGAGCAGAGGGTCAGAGGTTCAATACCCGCCTTTGTGCATACAGTACGGTAGATGCACAGTTTTAATGTTTGTGTGACTGGGTGAATGTAAAGTGCTTTACGGAGTCAATTATCAAGTCCTGATAAAGACAATTTAACATGTTTTTCTCATTTGTGGTAAATAATCAGAAAATGTAAAAATATTGTTTGTATTGTCTGTGCAAAAATAAAACGAGCCTTTAAATGTCCGTCAGAGTGGGTCCTCCTCCACGCAGGCTGCCATGTTGCTACAATAGTTTAGAACGGGCCAAACAAACAGTAGCTTTGTGTTTCTGTCTGATCAGAACAACAATAAAGGTTCTTCAAGACACTTGGAAAGCAGAATATCGAGTTGCTCTGTCGACACTTGACGTCCCTGAATCCTTCAGCGCTGAAGCTTGGAGGATCCCGGGACTGTATGTACCTCCGGCGCAGAGCGAGGAGCAGCGGGACCAGGAGGTGTAGTGCCAGGCGAAGCCGCTCTGAGGATCCCTGCTGAGCGGAGGGTTGAAGCGGAAGTGGATCCCTGGGTTTTCCTCCCTCACCAGCACCTGCACGAATACACACAACTCAAAATCACACACACACACACACATATAAAGGATTACACACAGCAGCTTTTCAGGGCTTTTGGAGGTTTTCTCATCACCATGACAATGAGGGTCATGTTGGTTGGGCCCAGGGCTTCCAGAGTCTCTGGGCCGTCGGTGGGCCGCCTGTAGTGGAAGGTGGTGCCGGCGACATCGAACCTGCGCGGTGTGTCGATGGTCAACTTCCCGTTGATGTAATACTGGTCACTTTTGCTCTTCAGCACTAGGGCGCAAAGAAAGAGGACGTCAGATCGGGGAACATATTTTTGCGATTTAAAGGTACAGTGTGCAGGATTTTGTGACATCGAATGGTCAAATTGCAGATCACAGTTTAACACCTTTCACCTCACCCCTCCTTTGCATAGTCGAATCTATGGTCGCCTTCAGTTATCATTATAACTCCAATTTTGTCCATTCAAGGCTTCTGTAAAAACACAATGGTCCCTCTACAGAGCGATCCTGCTTCTGATTCGCCTTATCGTCTCATCATTTCAAAAGGTAATCTTACACACTGACCCTTTAAATCTTCACCGTCTTCCGCTTTACCATCAGATAATAAATATCATCATTTAACTGTCGACGCCCCTCTGAGAAATACCGAGCCTGGCTATGACAAACACGGCAAACAGAGGGGGCAAACACCCTCCGTGCTCCAGTGTCCTGGGCACACGAGTCTGTGTGAAGCAGCTTTATTAAATCAACTGGATCTTATGTTGATGTAGTTGCAGGAAGAGGCAGCCAGGAGGTAAAACAGCAGAGAAGAGACATTCCTGATACCGCGAGACTCAAAGTCTCAATCCAGAGACGTCAGCTGTTTTTCCAACCGGGCAAATCACTACAGAGGTCTAAAGCCGTCAGCACCCGAGAAGCACAGGTGAAACTCATTTAGCTCCATCAGGTATCCCAGAAAACAAGGAGAGGTTTTTCCAGAAAGCAAAAAAATAAAAAATAAAATAATGCCAGTTTCCAGTTCTGACATGTCGGCTGTGAGAGAGGTCGGTGAAGGTCTGTCTGACTGGCAGCATCAGCGAGACTATGAGCTGCCGCGCAGACACTTTTTATCAGGCAGATGTGAATAAAAATCTAAAATGGTTCCCAGTTGTTGGTTTTGATAAGGTGAACATTGCATTGGAGTCTGATGGGGATCTACTTCCTGCTCAGGTCTCAGGGCTCTTCGCTGACACCGAACTGTCGATGCCTGCGATGTTCTTCTAATCCCAAACGATCAAAAGATCCAAAGGGTGGATCATCGCACAGCGTCCGATCCCAGAACTCAGCGCCGTCAGCTACATGTGTGTCTGTTGTGCTAAAACAGGTGTTACAGTGCAAGTGAGTATTGTGGGAAAAACATCAGCAGAAAGTTCTCTTGAAGCAGAGCTTGCTGCTCTGCTCCAGTTCACTCCATCGAAGCATGGGCCAAGTAGTGGCCATGATCGGTGAACCAAAATTGGTTGGTTTTGGGTTTCCTACCATTGCATTGCACTAGTTTCCCAAATCTCTGGTTTGTTTGATTTCTCACCGGCGAGCAATGAACCCCGGACAACGTTTGGCCGAGAACTCCTTATTTATTAAGGGATGGAAGGAAGCATTGGAGGGAGCATTGAGAAATGGGACAGTCTTCAAACCGAAGCCTGTGATCCCTGAATAAGGACATAGTCACGGTGACCCGTCTCATCAAGCTGGGCCAGAATGTCGTGAGGTGGTCCGACAAAGGAGAGGACTCCCATCCGTTTGGAGAGTCCAGGTCATGGTTTTCATATTTCTATCCAAACACGTTTATCTTACCAAAGGCTCTTACCAAGGTAGTTGAGGGAGATGTTGAGCTCTTGTATGTGGATGAACACGGATCCTTTGGGAATTCGGACCACTTCTTCATATCCTGAGACACACACCAACACACACTCAATGAAAACAAGGCCGAGGGTGGTTTATTCGCTGGGGGATCCGGGGAGCAACTCATAAGTAGTGTTTAGCTCTGTGGGACATCGATGGACTCAGCCCAGGCTCAAGGTTCCAGTTGCATTCCTGG
>JAFBJT010002037.1:116014-121014 GCA_016785325.1 Chascanopsetta lugubris
ATGTGTGGATCACATCCCCCCCCCTCCCTCCCCCTCCCCCTCCCCCTCCACTCCTCCCCCCGTAACGCCGCACATTTCTGAGAAGTCGCGTTGTCTGTCCGTTTGACCGCGCCCGGCAGATGCTGCCAAACACATCGCAGACTGTTGCTATGGCGACGCGAGGCCTCGACCGTCTGCAGGGTGAAAAGCGGGCAAAGAGGCGGAGCACGGGCAGTGCGGGGGCGGGGCCGATGGCGCCGTCACAGCGCCCGCGCAACGGGCCCGGGTGTCACTCAAGAGGCCACGCCCCCTCGTTATGCACAGTTCTACATTTCCAGAGACTTGAAATGAGTTTGAGTTTGTACCAGGATGTAAAACATTCACCTCTGAAGTTGACCAGTTCAACATGGGAGTCCATGGGGACTGACTCTTGAGTTTTGGAGCCAGCCTCAAGTGGCCACCCTGGGAACTGCCGGTTTGTCCTATTCTATTTTTATTTACTTATTTATTTATTTATTTATTTATTTATCTTTGTTGCTGCCCAGAAACACTTGTCATCGCTCGGAGATTAGACGGCAGAAAAAAACGCCCAAGCCATTTCCGCTCCACGCCCCCACTGGTGGTGTGGAGGCGTAATTGCAGGAGCCGCACGCAGCCGTTGATGCCCACGGCAGCGCATCAGCTTGGGGGTGCGCACGCAGTGTCGATGGAAGCCCCCCCCCCGAGGCCGTAATGGGTCTGCGGTGACTCTCGCGGTCTGCGGAGCGTTTCTGAGATGAACCGTCTCGAGGTCGACGAATCACAAAGCGGCACAAACCCACCGGCGCTTCGGCGGGAAGTTCTGCTGCTCGCGGCTCCGTCGCGTTTCAAAGTGGAACGGAGAAAAACTGCCGCAGGGACAAGGACTTTTCTGTGCTCCTCTAAAAAAAAACACAAACAAAACAAACAAAACAACAAAAACAAACAAAAATACACAAACCACCTCAAACGTGTTTCGGGAGAACTGGAAAGAAACATCTCAAATAAGTGCAAACCGTTTGGACATCACACACACACACACACACACACACGCACACACTCGTCAGTGCGATGGGCAGAGCGCCAGGTGCCTCTCACGTTTGGGAGAGCAAACAGCCTCGTGTCTTTGATGGCGAGGAGATCAGAGCGGGCGGCGCATTCAACGTGGCCGCGCTAAGGTCGGCGCGGTGCTCGTCCCGCCGCCGTGTTGTGCTCGGCAGCTAGGAAACGCCGAGTACACACGACACGGAGGCCACCACGTGGTGTGTACGTATACATATGTGTGCGTGTGTGTGTGTGAAACCACCTCATCGCACACCTCCGCCGCTTTCCAACGCGCACCCGCTCTAACCTTGACGCACAGTGGCAGTCGTCTGAAAGTCACGGGTTCAAACCCCGAGTTCGACTGCGCGACAGTCACACCGCTGCCGCGCAGTAAACACTCGGTACCGGAGCGCAGTCAACGGCAGAGTCACTTCCTGTGTGTGACGATCACAGCGCGTCGACTTCATCTCGCCTCCGTCCGACGACGCAAGCGTTTAAAGTGTCGAGCTCATCGCTGTCGTTCGGTCGCGTGCGTCTGTGTGTCAGCGACTGCAGGTGATTGGAGGCTTACACAGAGCTGTGCTAAGGTGTGTGTGTGTGTGTGTGTGTGTGTGTGTGTGTGTGTGTATGAGGATTTCTGCTGAACTTCTCTGTTATTTCATTCTTTGTTTACTTGTTTAATTAGAATAGTGTATGTGTGTGTGTGTGTGTGTGTGTATGATTTAAATATGACTACTTCCTCTGTTTGTGTGTGTGTGTGTGTGTGGTGATACGTGGGGTGGAGGGGGTGGTCTGGTTTCCTGCTCTTGGGTGTTGATTTTATGTAAATGAGCTACAGGCATCCCCCCCCCCCCACATACACGTGCGTCGCTCGGCCGCTCTCCTGATGAGGGAGCGCCGCTGCCCCGTGCCACCCCTGGCCCTCACCCCCCCCCCCCCCCCCCCCCCCCCAGCAGCAGTAGCAGCAGCAGCAGCAGCAGCGGGCCCCCCATGCGGGGCCCCGTGTATGGATGTGGCCCCGCGGGTTCTGACTGTGTGTCTCTGTGTGCCGGCTGCTCGTTGACAGATGAGGCGTACCAGAAGCTGGCCACGGAGACCATGGAGGAGCTGGACTGGTGTCTGGACCAGCTGGAGACCATCCAGACCTACCGCTCCGTCAGCGACATGGCCTCCAACAAGGTACGCGCTTTGTTTCCCTTTCCAAAAGTCCCGTGTCACCTTCTCTTAACTTCAACACGCACCCAAAGGTTCTGCCAGCAGCTGCACGGAGAACTAATCCCCCAGTATGTAAACACACACACACACACACACACACATACACACACACACACACACACACATATATATATGTGATCCAGAGGTTCATGACACGAGCCATGCAGAGTCAACAACAGTCTAAACATGCACATGTACGGCCATTTTGGCTCTGGGCTGCAGCTGAGTGTGTTTGACAGCTGTGCGCGAACACACGGGATGTTTATCATCATCTCATTTCTGCGGAGTCAGCAAACTTCATTTCTTGCGTTTACGTTTCGAACAACAGGAAGTGTGTGTGTGTGTGTGTGTGTGTGTGTGTGTGTGTGTGTGTTTGGCCTTTGGGCTGTTTTGACCCTTCCGATCCAGTGGTTTTCCAGTTTCTGCAGCACAACGTCATGTGCACCAAGCTTCATTTCCATTTTCTCAACAATTTACAGTCAACTTTGCCTTTGAACTTCCTGTGTATATGTTCTGGATGACGTGCATGTGAAATGAATGGACCTTTCCAGCTCACCTCAGTCACTGCTCCACATATTTGAGTCCAATATCCAGTTTGTTTATACAGCGCCACCCTGAGGCACGGAAATAAGTTCACGTGCCAACGCCTCTCGTCGCCTATTTTTGAATATCTTTTCAGCAACAGTTGAGATCTGCTCTGGGACTCTGTGAACTTTTGGGTGCAGTTCCATGAATAGCCACTTGGGGGACATTGGCAGCAGTGGTGTCCATTGACCCATAGTTGTTGTTCTAACTTCATTAATTCATCTCTGACTCACAAGGGCCCAACACTTAATTGTCGGTGTGTGTGTGTGTGTGTGTGTGTGTGTGTGTGTGTGTGTGTGTGTGTGTGTGTGTGTGTGTGTGTGTGTGTGTGTGTGTGTGTGTGTGTGTGGTGTTGAGTGGCAGCTGTGCGCAAGAGGCCGAAGACAGTTTGTGAAGTGAACCGGGAGGAAAAGCTTGTTATTCCTCATAAAAGTGGACAACAGGATGCGAGTGGTCCTGCAGAGGGTCAAACACAATAAACTACAGAGGAAGAGAGAGGGAGGGAGGGAGGGAGGACGTGTGTGTGTGTGTATGTGTGTGTGTATGTGTGTGTGTAAGTGTGTGTGATACATGTAGACGCCTGGGCAGAGTGACTCTCTCTTCCTGTCTCCTTCCTGACCGCCGACAGCCCCCCCCCCCCCCCCCCCCCCCCCCCCCCCCCCCCCCCCCTGTTACCTGGTAAGACGACAATAGACATCCCATCATTGCGTGGACCGTCAAGCTGATTCATCCCGTTGCTGCTGTCATCGCAACTTCCCCCACCTAAATGAGTGGATCGTATAATAATCCCTTTGTTGTTTGACCCTTTATGCAAATCAGCTCATATGCCCCCCCCTGCCCTGCCCCCACCCCCCCACTCCACAACTACCTGGTGCATTAAGGATGGAAAAAGTGTTATTGAAGCTGCAGCACGGTTTGAAATTCAAGAAGTGAAACGTGAGGAGCTGCTGATGCTGCTCCAAGGTGAAGGACTCACTGCACATGAGTGTGAGTCAGAGTGTGTGTGTGTGTGTGTGTGTGTGTGTGTGTGTGTGTGTGTGTGTGTGTGTGTGTGTGTGTGTGTGTGTGTGTGTGCGTGCGCGTGTCAAGTCAGAGCATAGACAACACCTCTGAAGTTTTAATGAAGTTTGCAAAGAGCGACCAGACGGATTCAGCGGCCAGATCTCATCGGTGTCACTAAATCCTCCACACTGCACCTTTAAACCCTCAAGTGTTTTCATAACTAGCTCCCGGTCGTGGAGGAGAATTCAGAGCAGCCAATAGGAGCGCGAGGTTGATGTGTCAACATTTTTACACAACACACTACAGCCCGCGATGACATCATCAAACGTGTGACGCTCCCAGAGTTTCCACACGGCCTGTGATCGTGTCCGAGCAGGAGCAGCTGTGATCCCTGGGTTTTGAAAAGAGGGAATGAGTCAATCTTTTACGTTTGCGCTTCAGCCATTGGCCGGTTCCGTCTCCATGGTTACAGATTAATCATCTTTAGATTGGCTTTACTATAATTACAGCTCTGATGACATTTGAAGTGGATCCATAGGGTTCGGGGGGGGCCCATCGTTGTAGTCATATATTTATTTATCGATGATTAATATATATTGATTGTTGTTCAGTTTTTAATTTATTTATCAATGCATTTGATTAATTAATTTATCTATTCATCTAATATCTAAAGCACAAGTATTAAATCAGTATGTCTTTATCTAGTATTTATCAAGATTATTAATATGTATTTATCTTCGACATTGATCAAGATCATTCATGTTTATTTATGTATTTATTTCTGTTATTTCCAGTTATCTCAGTCAGTCAAAGCCAAAATAAAACAGGTAACAAAATGGATCAGGAAAACTTGTAATGTTAAAGAAATGAGGTCAGAGACGAGCAGCTGCAACACCCAACCTCACCACTAGTTGTCACTCCACCACTCCATTCAGCACCGTTAGCTCTAAACACGTGTATTACACCGGTGCAGCCATTACACACACACACACACACACACACACACACACACACACACACACCTCATGAACTAAATGTCACATGTTTCAAAGTCTGACTTTGTCACATTTAATTTTCACCTGAGGAGATTTGAAAAAAAAAAAAAAAAAGTCCATTTGCATATTTAATCTCAAATTCAGGGGAAATCGAGCGCGACA
>JAFBJT010002037.1:128514-132676 GCA_016785325.1 Chascanopsetta lugubris
ACCGTCCTTCCGATCAATCGGCATCCTGATCCGGTGTGGTGTCGTCGGCGGATCATAAGGATCGAGGGGGGGGGGCGAGGAGGAGGAGAAGAACAAGAAGGGGAGTGGGGGGGCGAGGAGGAGGAGGAGGAGGAGGAGGAGGAGGAGGAGAAGGGGGGGGGAAGGAGGAGGAGCAGGGGGGGGGACTGCAGCAGTGAGGAGGAAGCTGAAAACACAGGGTACATATGGAGGAACCCCCCCGTCTGCCGGCAGAGAGATGAGCTCCACAGATTGGTGGGTGACTTATCCCCATGTCTTAACGCATCTCTGTCAGCTGAGGGGGGCCGGGTGGGGGGGTGGGGGGGGGGGGGGGGGGGCACCTTGTTGTTGTCGTCCCTCTGCACCCCCCCTGCAACAACCCCCCCCCCCTTCACTGTCCAGACAGAGATGACTATCTCTGGGGTAGAGGAGTCGGGATTCACCCCCGATGCTGCTGCAGTCGCTGAGGAAGATTTCGGTGGAATAGGCCAATCGTTGTTGTTGTTGTTGTTGTTGTTGTTGTTGTTGTTGTTGGGGAAACATGCCGTGACTGATGGAATTCATGATGACATCATGGTAAATGTGCCTCAGACCTCCAGCGCTGTTTATCACTTCATGGTATTTACTGTTGCTACTGACTGGGAGACGCTTGTCTGTCTGTCTCTCTCTCTCACACACACACACACACACACACACACACACACACACACACACACACACACACACACGCACGTAAAACAGCACACAACAGTGGTGATAATGATGGCCTGTAATAGATTAGAGGGCAATATATTTCTCTTCCCCTTGTTTCCCCACGCAGCACATGTCTGAGAGTCGCTTAATTGCCCGTTCTCAATTAGAGAGAGAGAGAGAGAGAGAGAGAGAGAGAGAGCGAGCAGGAGAGTGAAAGCGATTATTTGAATTACAGCTTGTAATTGAATAAGCCCCCTCGGGTGGGGGGGGGGGGGGGGGGGGGGGGGGGGGGATCTGGCTTCATAGATGACTGCACTGCTCACATGTACATAACGATGGTCTTATTTTTTCAATTCTTTTTTTTCATTTTTTATTGTTTTTGCATGAGCAAAATCTCACACACTGCGCCTTTAACGCCCCCCCCCCCCCCCCCCCCCCCCCCCCCCCCCCCCCCCCGCCCCGGGGGCGGCGCGCCAGGAGCCGCCCCCTGCAGACAAACAGAACGAGGTGGAGATCCCGTCGCCGACGTCCAAGACACGGGAGAAGAAGAAGCAGACCAAGCAGCAGCTGATGACGCAGATCAGCGGCGTGAAGAAGGTCGCGCACGTGCCCTCGCTCTCCAGCAGCAGCATCTCGCGCTTCGGCGTCAAGACCGACAAGGAGGAGCTTCTGTCCAAGGAGCTGGAGGACCTGAACAAGTGGGGCCTGAACATCTTCACTGTGTCCGAGTTCTCCAACAGCCGCCCGCTGACCTGCATCATGTACGCCATCTTCCAGGTAGGGATCGCGCGGACGCTGTGGGCGTTCTGCCGCTCACGCTCGCATGTGATGGTACACGTACGTTTACAGGCTCCTCTCAGGGTCATGGAGAAAAAAAAATAATAATAATGATAAAAAAAAAAATTTTTAATTTTGGGAAAATTCCCGGAAACGTTGAAAGGGGAATGTGATGTTTTTCGAAGTGACCGAAACGTCCGAAACGGTGCACACTGCACCTTTAACTCCAGCACTTTCTGCACGTAGCGATGTATTCAGCGCGCGTGCGTTTTTCAGGTAAAAATGCGCGGGCGAGACTCGTACCTTCGATTCGATGACGATCAAACATGCAGACCCATCGTTTTGCGCGTGTTAAGCGGCGACGACGCTGAGGGGTCGGGTGAGGGCCACAAATCTGCGGCTTCGCCCCTAGAGGGCCCCAGATCGTACACACCGGCGCCCTGAGAGCGACCGCAGCGCTGATGTGGCCCCCGGGTGAAAACCACTTCTATTCTGCTTCCTGCTTTCCAGGAGCGAGACCTGCTGAAGACCTTCAAGATCCCGGTGGACACGTTGGTGGCCTACATGATGACGCTGGAGGACCACTACCACTCCGACGTGGCCTATCACAACAGCCTGCACGCCGCCGACGTGGCCCAGTCCACCCACATCCTCCTGTCCACTCCCGCGCTGGACGTGAGTAACCACCGCCCGCCCTCGTTATCCACAGGGGAGGACCCCCGTCCCCCCCCGTCCCCCGTCCCCCTGCGCGCCGTCCACAGCAGCCAGGGAAAGTTACTACCGGCGTCGCTGTCCTGGCTCCGCCCCCTTCCATTGAATCATCGTCCCCGTCCCCGTCCGTCTGCCCCTTTTAGGCTTTTACTCAGGGAACCTTCACTGGCTCCCTTCTACTCTCGTCCTCTCGTGTCCTCAAAGCTCAGGGTGAGAGATGAGTCCAGGTCAGCGCGGCTGATCAGATTACCATCGACAGCCAGGGGGCGCTCTTCACCACAGACGACACTTGGCTACCGAAATGCCTCCGATTAGACTTTAAAAAAAACATTCATTCTTATTGTCCAATACGTCAATGGGAGGGACACTTCCTACATCTGCACCAATCACAAGAGGACGGGGCCAGGTAGCCAATCAGAGCAGTCTGGGCTTTTCTGTGAGGGAGGGGGAGGAGCTTTACAAAGGAGCCAAACCCCCGAAACTTGTCAATCAAAATCAGATCTCTCTCATTACGAGGAAAACGATTAATGTTCCGTTTCCCCTCTTTACCTCCACAGGCCGTCTTCACAGACCTGGAGATCCTGGCGGCCATTTTTGCTGCAGCCATACACGACGTGGACCATCCTGGAGTCTCCAACCAGTTCCTCATCAACACCAGTAAGTGAAATGTGGCGTTCAGTTCATAAAAGTTCCCAAGTTAAAGGTGCAGTGTGTAATATTTGGTGACCTCTAGTGGTGAAGTTGCTAGTCGTGTCCATCACCTCACCCTCCTGAACATGCAGGAGAACCTCCGGTAGACGCAAAAGATGTTTAGTATGTCCACTCCGGGCTATTGTACAAAGATGGCGGCCCCCCATAGAGGGGACCCCACTCCTCGTGTCGACATACATTAACGGCTCATTTTTGGGGTAGTCGTCGAAAAAAGTCACGAAAATCTCAGTCTGTCATTGGTTTGTGACAACAATCACCAAAATCGTACACACTGCACCTTTAACAGCCACACTCCTTTGATCCCCCCAGACTCCGAGCTGGCTTTGATGTACAACGACGAGTCGGTGCTGGAGAACCATCACCTGGCGGTCGGGTTCAAGCTGCTGCAGGAGGACAACTGCGACATCTTCCAGAACCTCACCAAGAAGCAGAGGCAGTCCCTTCGCAAGATGGTCATCGACATGGTAACGCATCACCCTCGCATCACCCTCGCATCACCCTCGCGTCACCCTCGCATCACCCTCGCGTCACCCTCGCATCACCCTCGCATCACCCTCGCATCACCCTCGCATCACCCTCGCGTCCTCGAACCGTTCATCCATTCATCGGCTTGAATGGAGCACAGACATGAGAGATTATTCCATCATTGAGTCTCTGGTGGTTAAAGGTGCAGTGTGCACCATTTGGTGACATCTGTGGGTGAGGGTTGCGTGTTGTCTCCATCACCTCACCCTCATGTATGAAATAGATATTCAAGTTTAATGGGGGAGGGAGGGGGGATTATGACATGAACAAGTCAGTGTGTAACTGTTCTGTCAAAGTGACGACAATGACTGCGCACATTTTTTTCCGCCTACTCATCATCATCGTTTCATCGAATCGGGCAAAAAATAAAAAATAAAAATTTTAAATTACAAATTTAAAAAAAAAAAATGTTTCGCTAGATCAACCGATTCCACAAATCAGCGGTTTCCTGCGGCCGCGGTGTATTTGGAAGTGTGTCCGCGCTGAACGCCTCCCCCTTCCTTCATCCAGGTTCTGGCCACCGACATGTCCAAACACATGAGCCTGCTGGCCGACCTGAAGACCATGGTGGAGACCAAGAAAGTGACGAGCTCGGGAGTTCTGCTGCTGGACAACTACACCGACAGGATACAGGTACGAGTACGGAGCCCTGAGACCGGAACCCCCCCCCCCCCCCCCCCCCCCCCCCCCCCCCCCCCCCCCCCCCCCCCCCCCCCCCCCCCCCCCC
>JAFBJT010002037.1:147894-160361 GCA_016785325.1 Chascanopsetta lugubris
TACTGTAAAAACATGGCGGCCCCCGTAGAGAGGACCTGCTCCTGATGTAAATATACATTAATGGGCTCAGTTAAAGGTAATGGAAAAAAAACAACCCCAAAACATGAAGGTGATGATGAATTCATGACACATTCAGTGACAAAAACAACAAAAAATCGCACACACTGCACCTTTAACGGGCGGGATTATAGCTCCAGCAGAGGGCGCCACACTCACTCTAGGTCCTCCCCCGTCACTGCAGTCGTTTCCCAGTTGACCCCATGAGATCTTTCCCATAAGTGGTGAGCTCACGGGATCCAACGAGGCATATGATTACATGTGCTCCAGTTCCTTGCCCAAGGGCACTTCCCCCATGCAAAATGGGGGGAAAACTGGAGTTGAACCTCTGACCTTCCGGTTAACCAGAACCACCGATATCAATCTGTGGGCATTAACATCCTCAGATCCCTTTTTATTTCTTTTTTTTCCTTTTTTTTTTTTTTAAAGGAAAAAGTGCAGCTCTTCATCACAGTATAAGTTCGCATCGTGCGGCGGTGGTGACTTGTGTTTACAGAAGGTTCTAGCTCACATCCCCCGTGTGACTGTGAGTGTGTGTGATGAGCGATAAGAGCTGACCCGTGAGATGAGGACGTGTCTTCCTGCAGGCGGAGGTGTGATGTGCTCATTCAGCTGATCCCGCTCTGTGATGCCTCACATCTGCGTCTGCTTTCATATCTCACAGGTGGTTTTCACATCTCAACCAGGCCTGAAACTTCTCCTGACCGCCGTTTAAAAAAAAAAAAAAAAAAAATTTCTCTCATTCTCGGTTGTTACTGCGCTGATGTTGTTTTTCTATTTTGATGAATACATGAAAAAAAAAAAACAGTTTCTATCAGGGGTTAGACTCGGTCAGACTCATTTTCTGGTCGCTCTCACGGGGGTTTGGTTTTAGTTGTGGGACTAAAAGTGATTATTACCCAACACACTGGAAAGTAACTGTCCTCATGTTTGATTATTATTGATCAATCTATTCTTTACACATGTTACAAACATTAAATATGCATTTCCTTCATGTGACACCTGTAAACACACTCAATACTGTTTGTTGCTACTCACAAAAAGTGGCATGTCAAACTCACAAGAGTTCAAGGGCGATGAATCCTTTTGACTTTTATTTTTAGACAATCATATAAATATCAAAGTTCTCAGGGGCCACAGCTTTGACACATGTGGTTTTTATGAATGAATGAATGAAGAGACAGACTTTTGGCAGATGATTCCCGTAAACCTTTCTCAAATAATCACCAGACGTGAATAAAACAAATTCAGCCGAGATTGCCGATATATGCTTTTATTTTGAAAAGGATTCTTCCGTTTCCTGTGTTATTGTTGCAGCGCCTGTCTCTACCTGCGCAGTT
This sequence comes from Chascanopsetta lugubris, assembly GCA_016785325.1. NCBI lineage: Eukaryota > Metazoa > Chordata > Actinopteri > Pleuronectiformes > Bothidae > Chascanopsetta > Chascanopsetta lugubris. Next base: position 149,292 of record JAFBJT010002037.1, read on the forward strand.
CAGTTGCAGTGGTTGTGTGTCCGTTGTGTTTGGCTGCTGGTGATAAGATTCTGCTCTTTGTTGTCTCTGTGTGTGGCAACTGAACGTTATTGTGGTCAAACAGGAACAACCAGCAGGAGGTGTGTGTGTGTGTGTGTGTGTGTGTGTGTGTGTGTGTGTGCGCACTGAACTTGTATGTGTCTCGTTAGCTCATGAACTCCAGCTGCAGTGAGATAAGAGGAGGCCTCTGCACAGATACAGCTGAATACGTACAAGCGTAGTACATCACTTTCATTCATATTGACATCACTTCCTGTTTGAATTTCAAAGTAAAAGCTTCGATTTCAGGTTTTTTTTTTTCTCGCGCACGGTTCAGAGAAGTAATTTTTTAAAATCAAATGAAAAATCGTGATCTTAGCACATATACACAATACTGCCATCTAGTGGTGATGAATATAATCATGTCAAAACTACCCTTAGTGCCTTTAATGACAAGATAATCTAATAACAAACCAAACTATGTGGAGATTAGGATTTCAGGGACGGTAAAAATAAATGATAAAACATTGAATATGATGTCTCTGTATTTATCATCCTCAGCCACATCCTCTCTCCTCCTCTCTCACTTTAAAACAAGTCAGAGAAAGTTCACTCACTTCTCTCTGTCATTAATCCTTAAATCTGCTTTTATCTGCACCATCTTAAATCCTCACTTCATTTGATGCAGCGAGACGGAGGATGTGTCTTTCTTTGCTCCTCCCTCCTTCTCCTTTTGTTTTCAGCTCCCTGATGAGCGGCGGCGAAATGACTTTGGCGGCGGCTGCTAATACGCTATAATTGGTACGAGGAGCCGCGCGCTCGGAACAATTATGCGAAGCGTGAGCTGTAATCTGCGCCGAGCCGCAGAGGGAGACGGGCGAGAGTCTCCGTCTCCGCGGCCGTCGGCAGCTCGCTGCGTTTCATGTCTTTAAACACACGTCGCCGCCGCTGAGGGGAGATGTTGACGGAGCTGAAGGAGCAGACTCTCGGCTCCGTCCTGACAAACTCTCAGATCTGAGCCAAGAAAACATTTAATCCCAGATTATTTAGAATGTGTCTGATTATGAGAGTTAAGAAACAACCCCCAAGATTAAGAGGCATGATTTAGATTTTAGATTCTTGAGTTGAGATGTTTTTTTTAGGACTTTTCTGTTCTATTATTATTATTATTATTATTATTATTATTATTATTATTAGTGTCATTATTATTGTCCTGTTATTATTAATATTCATATTGTCGTTATTATTATGATTATTTTATTTTATGATTTATTTCTTGCTTTATAGCAAAAAAAATAGATATATACTACATGAAAGATAGTTTATTCTCATTCGACTCCTGATTGGCTCTCATCAGTCACATGACTCGACGACCACCAAAGCTTCCTGTCCCTTATACTTTCCCCCATGTTGTCGCTCCAAGAGGCGAAACCCAGCGATGACTTGCGTTTCACTTTTGTTTGTGGCATTTTCTGTTGCCAGGCAACCAGCTACTTCCTGTGGCTGGTAAACAGGAAGGCTGCCTACTTCCTGTTTACATAACCATTGAATGTCTACTGCGATGAGACGTGTTTTCATGGGTTTTTCCCCCTTTTTTTTTTTTTTTTTGTTTTTGAAAAATACAAACACAAAAGTAGAACGAACACAGGGGGCGCTGCCTCCTCACTCACTCCTTCACTCCCTCACTCCTTCACCCTCTGTGATCCTCTGCCTCTGCAGCCTCTCCTCCTGCAGCCTGGAGTTGAAAAGGTCACGGCTGATGAATATTCTAATCTGGCCTAGATTCCCGTGATGAAGCCTCGTAGGTTCCTGGAGACGCCGGCTGTTCTCACCGCTCTGAAATATGACGCGGCGGCGGCGGCGGCCATGTTTGCGCTCGCCGTTCATTTTCCGCGGCAGTCAAAGGTCACTGCAGATGAACGAGGAGGGGTTGTTGTTCTGCTGACGGCGACTTTTACTCCCTCGTTAGATCCGGTTTTCCAGGTCAGCGTTCGATCATCCGCCATTTCAAGTCGAGCGTCATTTATTTCGTTTTATTCCATCGCTCACGTTTCCACGGTTACGTAAGAGTTTGATCAGTTCCGCATGTTAATGAGCGTCAGGTGACACCGTGACCACCCGAAGGCGGCAAACTCCACCGTGTCCGACTCGATGTTTATCAGGAATTAAAGGTGCAGTGTGTAATGTGATGGCAAAATTGATGTATCAGCAGAACTGTAAAATCCAGTATGATCATTTTCCTGATGTTTTGATCGGTGCAAATGACAGTTTGAATAACTAACGAATGAGCCCGTTACGTTGAAGTCAGTTGCAGCTCCGTCTCCCAGGCGGCGGCCATGTTGCACCTCCACGTTTTGTCGGTGTATCGTTCTCTTTCTCTTTCATATGCGCTGTTCAAACCGTGTTGTTGTCAGAGTGACGTGTTTTGTGAAAACGTGATCGTCTGGATGGTGAAAACTTTACGGACGTTTGAGCAGCACGCTGACGCCGGCGTCATCCCGCTTCACTAAACTCAAATCAACCAATCCCTGTCACCCAGATCTCAGGGATACTTGTATTATTTCCAGTCACCACTTTGAGTCTTTGACGTGTTTACTGAGATGCGTGTGTTCTGTGTTGCAGGTTTGTCGGTGATGGTGAAGAAGACGCACTCGTGTGAGTTTCCCGCTTCCTCCTCCTTGTTGACGTGACGTCATCGTTCGCTGTGGTCACGGATGTAAACGATGCCTTTGATCAGGTCACGATGTGAAAAGTACAAACAAGATATTTTCTAACCAAGGGAAGGGAAGGGAAGGGAAGGAGGCGGCAGAAGGAGTCAGGAGAGGAATCAAGGGAGCAGAAATGATGTGACCCTGAGTTTGTTTTCATGTGGGCGTGGCTTCATCCTTCCCTCAGTTCAAGTGTCTCCTCCTCTCGTACAGGAAGGTTTCCTAAGTTTGAGGAGACACGTTAGGAAGCAGCGACACTTCCCTTAGACAGTTCTCATCATGGTGAAGATGCTTCAGTCCAACTGGACCTCTCTCGGGAAACCGACCTTCATTTTGGCTCCATCGCTGCAGACGCGTCGTCCATCTTGGGGACTTCCTCACTCGTTCATGACTCCGTTTATTTGGGCGTCAAATAACATTTAAAACGATGAGTTCATTTCCGTGGTGAAGACTCTGCCCTGAGGTCCTGGTCCTGGTCCTGGTCCTGGTCCTGGACCTGGACCTGGACCTGGTCCTGGTCCTGGACCTGGTCCTGGACCTGGTCCTGGACCTGGTCCTGGACCTGGTCCTGGTCCCTGTGGCGCTCTGACTCCTCCCCCCTGTGTGGGACTAGTTTTTGCAGTAGTTGAGCGCCGAGTGTTTTGGTGTAGATAAGGATGAATACGTGATGAGGGAGCGCCGCCGCCGCCGCCGCCGCCGGGCCGCTCTCATTAGAGCTGATGGCGACGGATAATAGATGTGCGACGGCGAGGAGGCGATGGCGAGGAGACGCACTGATCCTGCGGGAAACATGGAGGCTTTTTAAAAACACACANNNNTCGTCCTGGTCCTGGTCCTGGACCTGGACCTGGACCTGGTCCTGGTCCTGGACCTGGTCCTGGACCTGGTCCTGGACCTGGTCCTGGACCTGGTCCTGGTCCCTGTGGCGCTCTGACTCCTCCCCCCTGTGTTGGACTAGTTTTTGCAGTAGTTGAGCGCCGAGTGTTTTGGTGTAGATAAGGATGAATACGTGATGAGGGAGCGCTGCCGCCGCCGCCGCCGGGCCGCTCTCATTAGAGCTGATGGCGACGGATAATAGATGTGCGACGGCGAGGAGGCGATGGCGAGGAGACGCACTGATCCTGCGGGAAACATGGAGGCTTTTTACAAACACACCCTAACATGGGGGGGGCGGCACAGGGGGCGGGGGTGGGGGAGGGGGGCTGTGTCATCAGACGTCGAGCCTCTCTGAGCGTCCTCCATCTTCCTGTTCTGCCAATTTACAGGGAAGAACTAATCTCTCTCTCTCTCTCTCTCTCTCTCTCTCTCTCTCTCTCTCGCTCGCTCGCTCGCTCGCCCTGAGGCCAAACGACCCGGGCTGATATTTACTGAGTCCGACTGTTTTCGGGGAGTTGAATGGTTTTCCCTGCGGCTCAGGACGGATTTCTCTCTCATGAGTCAGAACGGACCCGAGCGACTTCGGTTGTTGCCGAGCTGTTTCTCATTTCTTTTTATTTCCAGAGGACGTTCCGACGCCGGAGAACATGAGTCGGATGAGTGAACTTCCAGTGATGGCCAGCAGAGGGCAGCACTGTGCGAGAACAGTTGAGCTTACTCTGCGTTTTTGTTTCTCAGCATCGCTGCGCTACGTGGTGTTGTGTTGTTGTTGTTGTTGTCGGTCGTCTGCGTGTCCAGCAGCAGGGGGCAGCAGAGCACTTCCTGGTGTGTTCACCCGATTCCCGCCGCTTAAAGTTCAACTCTAGGAAGTTCCCCAGAGGAGTCAACCGTGACACTGTGGAGCGACGCTCCACGACTTCCTGTCATGTGAGAAGAAGTAAAAGCCTCGTTAGAAGAAACGAATTGATTCAATCGCTACAAAACGCGATTCCAGGCTTTTATTTTGAAACCCGTCGAGGAACGTAAAGGTCCGTGTTGGTGATGTTGACTTTGCAGATAAGTCATGGAAACATGGCCGAGAGGGAAGTGAGTGGAGGTCAGTCGGAGTGTTTCGCGAATCATGACTCACTCTAGTGGTGAAAAAGTGGTATTACAGGATGGACAGACGCCCCCTGCCCCCCCCCCCCGAGTCCCCTGTTGAGATCTCTTTAAAACGAGCCTGGACGTATCGTTATGATGCTGCCTGTGTTGTTTCCAAAAACATTTCTGGACATTTCTTGATATTTTGAGCTAAAAAAAAACAAACAAAAACAAACTACATGTAGCATGAGCAGTTTTTTATGGTACGTTGTCATGGTCGTGTTAATGGACGTACAAATGGCCGCTATGGTTTGTGCCTCTCATTACCAGTGAAACATCCTCTCTCTCTCTCTTTCTCTTTCTCTCTCTCTCTCTCTCTCTCTCTCTCTCTCTCTCTCTCTCTCTCTCTCTCTCTCTCTCTCTCTCTCTCTCTCTCTCTCTCTCTCTCTCTCGTGTGTTCTCTCACTGTCGGGTCCTTTGTTTTCTTTTCATGTGGTTTGTTTCGATCTTCCTCCAGACTCTTTGTTTTCTTCTTACCTCGACTCTCGCTTTGATTCTTTGAACTGTTTGTTGTGTCAACCACTGCAGAGAGCACGACATGGTGTGTGTGCGTGTGTGTGTGTGTGTGTGTGACCCCATGTTGTTCAGGAAGTTGCAATCAAACCAAAACCCGCAGAACCAGAATCTGTTTGATAACATGGAGCAGCAGAACCTGAGCGATGTGACGTCTGTAGGTCACCGTAGTAACAGTGGAAGTAATGAGTGGTGCTTCTGTCTTTTGGTGTCGGCGTCACCATGACAACACAACAACAGGAAGTCGAGAGAGATTTCATGTGGTTTCATCCAAAGCCACAAACGCTGTATTTCATCTTCCTGTTTTGTTTGTAATCAACAAACAACTTGTTCATGTTGAGGTGGAAACACTTTGCTCGTATTAAGGGCGCGAATAAAGATACTTCAATATGGAAATAATACTATCACCTAAATCTGACTTATTTATTTATTCATTTGAGTTTTTTCATCATTATGTATAAATATGGTGAAAATGAGAATCTGGAGGAATTAGACAGAGAAATGTACAATCGGGTTAAAATATGTTAAACTGAAAATGATATCTAGTTAGATAAAGACTTTTACTTACAAATAAATTCACAACTCAGCAAAAGACAATCAAACATGTATGAATTTTGATTCTTGTAAATTTACAAGAAAACGTCTAAATGTAATGATTGATTAAAATTCCCCTCATAATTGATCAGAAAAACTCTTCATTTCATATTTTTTCTATAAAAAAAAAACATCTCCAACACCAATCCAATGTTTTAACATATTGAGGGAAAAATACAAATATAATTTTAAAGATCAAATATAATCCATACAAATCACAAAATCAGTATCATTTAAATATCTTCTAACTTCATGTTGAATGAACCTGACTTGGATTTTCATTCAACATCATTTTCCAAAAAGTCCCAAAAATGATAAAAGGCATTAAAACACCTTTTTACATAGGCCTCCTCTCATTGGCTGATGGACGTGTCCATCAGAGGGGGCGTGGCCCTGTAGTGACGTCACAGTCACATGTGCGCTCATGCCGTGCGGCAGCAGCTCAGGATGATGTCAGAGCTGAGAGAAGCTGCTGCTGCTGCTGCCGACGGCGGCACGATCCTCCAAACATGTACTTCATCATCTCTGCCATGAAAGGTAGGAGTGTGTGTGTGTGTGTGTGTGTGTGTGTGTGTGTGTGTGTGTGTGTGTGTGTGTGTGTGTGTGTGTGTGTGTGTGTGTGTGTGTGACTTCTGAAGTTGTCCCTCTCACTTGAGCTCAGTCAAAGATGGTCTATTGTCTGTGAGGATGCTTCACTCTGTCTCAGTCTTGTTAAAGAGACACAGGTGCTGTTCATCTGTCATTGTGTTGTTGTTGTTGTTGTTGTTGCGTAGTTTTTGTTGTTGTGTAGTTTTTGTTGTGTTGTTGTTGTTGTTGCGTAGTTTTTGTTGTTGTGTAGATTTTGTTGTGTTGTTGTGGAGCTAGTTTGAGTTTTCCGTCGACACAGGCCGTCGACTGTGGAGTCAGGAAACACGACACCTTTACTCATCCTCAGATCCTGGTCTGGGAAGACGTCCAAGCACATTAGTTCATGTGTGATGTCACAGGAGAGAGGAGGTGAGGAGGTCAGAGGAGGAGACGGGAGGGAAGGGAAGGGGAGAGGAGGTGAGGTGAGGGCAGAGGGGGAGACAGGAGGGAAGGGGAGAGGAGGTGAGGGGTTCATATGAGGAGACGGGAGGGGAGGGAAGGAGAGGGGAGGTGAAGTGGGGAAAGTGGAGGTAAAGCGAGGAGAGAGGAGACGCAAGGAAGCGAGAGGGCTAAGTAAGGACGGAGGAGACGTAGGGTAGAGGGAGGAGGTGGAATGAGGAGAGAGGAGGTAAGGGAAGGTGAGAGGAGGTAAGGGAAGGTGAGAGGAAGTCATGAGAGGAGTTAAGTGGAAGGAGAGGAAGGAGAGAGGAGGTGAAACGAGGTGGGGGGGCCGAGGAAAGAGGAGGTGAGGAGAGAGAGTCCCAGCATTTGAAGCACTGAAATACTTGTATCACCTCAAATGACCAGCAGAGGGAGACTCCAGTGTGGGAGGAGCTCATTTAAGAAAAGCACTGGTTTGAATCAGACAAACGGAAAATAAGTCAAAAGTCCGATTTAGTTCATGAATTTATGAATTCATGAATTCATCGTGGCTTTGATGTGGACTCTCGTTGTCATGGAGACGACGTCAGCAAACTCATTGTCTGCGCTTTTCCTCTCACCGATGCCTGAGCTCACTTCAGCTTCACTTTGGGACAAATCCAGACTTAAGTTCTCCGTGAAAAGATGAAGCTGAGACGAAGAGACGTTCAAACATAAAGCTTCAAATGTGTCTGTCGGGTTCGAGTTTTCTTATGGGACCTGAGGTATTGTCCAATACTTACATCTATCTGTGTGTGTGTGTGTGTGTGTGTGTGTGTGTGTGTGTGTGTGTGTGAGTGTGTTTATATCTTTGTGGGGACCATTTTGATTATTGATTATTTTCAGTGAGCTGTTTGGGGGCTAATACTTAGTGTTAGGATTAGGGTGAAGGGTGGGGTGAGGCAATGGGGGGTTAAAGGGTGCATCATATCAATTAGGGGCCTGTGTGTGTGTGTGTGCGTGCGCGCGCGTGTGTGTGTGTGTGTGTGTGAGAGAAAATGCTGCAGCCAGTCTGTTATGTCACAGGATTACAAACAGCCAGGAGATTATTTAACTGTTCTCTGCGGCGGGGGGGTGGGGGGGGGGTGTAGTTTTAGTGGTGATGACATCGTTGCGACATCACAAACACAGATTGCGCCGAAAAATGTGAAAGAAATACACACAAAAAAACTTTATTTATAAAATGTGTTTGTTCTTTTGGAACAAGGAGAAAACAGTTTCTTCATCTGTGACGTGAAGAAACTGGAAAATCATCCCATGAGTTTCGGTTCTGTTGTTGTTGTTGTTGTTGTTGTTGTTGTTGTCATTAGACCATGCGTTGTCATGGACCTTTGTGTTTGTGTTGTTGCGGTGCTGTGTTTGTCCAGTGAACTCGAAGCCTAAACCGAAGCCACGTGTTCCAGATTTGAGAATTCTTCCTCAAAGAATTGACTGAAAATGAGGGGAAAATGTCAAACCTGGCAACCGGACCGTTGAGCAGAGGAGCGGGATGGCGACGCGGGAGTTGAGTTTCGTGAAACCTTGACACATTTGGCGTCTGCGCGGCGTCTGCGCGGCCTCCGCTCTCGTCCCGCTTTGATCCGCCGCGTGAAAACTTTATTTATCTTCTGTGCGTCAGATAATTGATCCATCAGGGACTTGTTTTGCCCGAGCTGCAGCGTTTTCCCGCGGTGGCTCTCGTAAAGAAGAAGAAGAAGAAGAAGAAGGAAAAAAGAAAAGAAAAGACAACAACAACCCTCCTCGCAGCTCATTAGCCTTCGCTTAAGCGCCGCTCTGCCGCTCGTTGCGCATTATTCAGCGCAATCCGTACGTGAGCATCTGCTGCACCCACGGGGGAAATCTGGAGGTTCCAGAGCTCGTGTGCAGCCCCCCCTGCGTAATTACTGTGCAATCCTGGGGTTTTTTTTGGGGGGGGGGGTTGTGCAGGACCCTGGATTCCACAAACGGCCTCAGTCCAAACATGGAGAGTTTCCATCTGTACTTGGGTCTGATTGGGTTGTAGTTTGCGCCTCTGTTGTTTGTTTCGCTGTGAAAAGACACGACAGCGATGGGACTTTTATTGTGAAAAGCTCCCCGGCACCGACGATGAAGACTCTCGTGGATGAGGCGAAGCGGCGGCGGCGGCGGCGGCGGAACAAGCTGCTGAGGGCGGGCGCTCGCTCGGCGTGCGGCGCCATATGTTGCTGTCGGTTCGACCGCGCTGAGATTATGCCGCCGCTCGCCAAGGAGATTAAAGAACAGAAGCTGTTACAGCAACGTCTGAGGGCGGGAAGAGATCGCACCTCATGGGCCCACGAGGAGCAGACCTCAGCCTGGTGGTCGGGCCAATGCTTTGAGAATGGTTGAACTCATTCACCCGGTACATTTGCGATATTAGTGCTAATCTACTTTGTTCCGCGTGTGCGATCTTAGCTCTCATTTACATAATACATTTGCGATATTTGCTCCAATTGACGTGGTACATTTGCGAACGTAGCACTAATTCACGTAGTATATGTGCGAACTTATTCATTTGGTACATTTGCGATTTTAGTCCGTCTTAAAAAAGCTCGATTTTCTTCCTTTTTTTTTTTACCTATAGACACGACGGATTCTTCTAAACACATAAACACACGATAAACGATTGTCACGATATGAGTCAATATAATATAATGTGTGTGTGGACCACATAAAATGCTCCGTTTGTAAAGTGGACCCACACTTCCTAAGGTTCTATAATGGCTGCTGTACATTAAGATGGAATTGCAGCAGCTGGCCACCGGGGGGCGCTGACTGAAAAAAAAAATATAAATAAATATATATATATAAAACCTTATTCCACCAAACTGTCTGAGGTTGAATAAGCACTGTGGGTAAATGTCGGAGCAGGTGAGAAGTCAAACGCACTCTTTCATGTCCAACTCCAAAGACACACAGACATTTCCCATGATGCTTTGCAGCCTCAGTCAAAACCAAAGGGTTGCGTTTGGTGGTAAGAGCGACGGAAACGCGCTGACGAAGAGGGAAAGAAGAAGAAAGAGAAGAGGAAACCTCTGAGGGAGAGTCACACTCTGGTCCAATGCACAAACACACACACACACACATACACACACACACACACATGAAAGTGTGTGTGTGACGGCTGCTGCTCCGACAGCTGATGAGTCATTACAACAATTTCCTGTGGGCTGCGCTGATGTAAAGACTCGGAGGATGGGAGAGGACGCGCTGTCACATCTGACTCGTCAAAGTAAAGGTCAGGCTGAGCTGCAGGACGCCGCCGCCGCCGCCGCCGCCGCGGCGCCGCCAATCAATATCATGATCGTTACGGCGGCGCGATCTGTTTTTATTATTAATTATACTTGAAAATGTCAAAACACACGTATTGATCACATCTCACATCTCACCGGAAACAAATGTCTCCTGGATTGATTCGACGGTGAAACAAAACTACTTCCTGTCCGTTCTTTGAAATACCTCAAGAGCAGTATATCAATTAAAGACGGCGTGGGGAGGACAGCACTCATGTCATTGACCACATCATGTTCCTTGCTAACATGCTAACTCCTGGTTAGCATCCGTCCGTCCTCGCTCTGTGTGCGATGTTGCAGTTTTAAAAATAACATAAATGTAAATAAGAACATCATTAACCGCGGCTCTAATCTCAGTCTCTGGCTTTGTTCATTGTAACCTTTGATGTTGACGCTCATTACTGCTGTGTGTGTGTGTGTGTGTGTGTGTGTGTGTGTGTGTGTGTGTGTGTGTGTGTGTGTGTGTGTGTGTGTGTGTGTGTGTGAATTCTGAAGTGCAGCAGTAGAAGCAGGTGTCCTCACGATGGGACGTTATCAGATGGTTGAAGATCTGGGGAGTTTTTTGTGCAGATGTAAAAGTGTTTATTTAAAAATAGAAGCTGCAGATCCAACATGTCGCCCTGGATGTTTGGTCACAGTCAAAGTCTGGAAGAAGAAGCCGTGAATCGAGTCTGACACGTTTTATTTTGAAAGGACCCTCAGTGTTTCCTGCAGCTCTGAGTGGAGGTGGGTTCACTGGGTTCAACACGGGATCATGTAGATGATCCTCAGTCACTGGGTCAGGTGGTCACAGGCCCGAGGGGGGAGGGGGCGGGGCTAGAAACACTCAGAGAAACATGGGGGGGGGGGGGGAACAAAAAGAAGAAAAAGAGAGTGGGGGGGGA
>JAFBJT010002037.1:168359-192385 GCA_016785325.1 Chascanopsetta lugubris
AAAAAGAAACTAGAAGGGAGAGAGGGAGGGAGAGAGCGGGTGGGGAAGGAGGGAAAATACTTATTTAAATGAAAATGAGAAACGAATGCCACTGATGTGTCGTTAGTATGAAATTAGATTTTCCATCTGTTTAAATGATTAAGCTTTGATTGTTCCAGATTCAATGTTTAAACAAAATTTAAGTTTGTTTCTGTCTGAAAAGAATATGCACTCGTGTGGTTAATCAGTAGTCTGGCCCAGTTTTCTATTTCGGCCCACTGTGTGTTTGAGTTTGACACCCCTGCTCTTACACGTTCTGAGGAAAGTGTAGAAGTGTATGTATAGAAGAGTATGTACACACAGTCCCATTGGCAGTGCACTGAACAAATGTTTGTGTGTCAGCGTGCTGTCCTTTGAGAGAAATGTCCTTAAAGGTGTAGTGTGTAAGATGTGGTGACCTCTAGGGGTGAAGTTGCGTGTTGTATCCATCACCTCACCCTCACTCTTCTGAACATGAGGAGAACCTATGGTTGACTTCAGTTGTCATTCAAACTCTATAGATGTTTACTATGTCCACTGTGGGCTACTGTAAAAACATGGCAGACCCCATAAGAAGGACCCCCTTCTCATGTAAATATACATTAATGAGCTCATTTTAGGGTACTGGAATAAATAAACATTTACGTGACTATAAAGTCATGAAAATGTCAGAATGTGATTGTTTGGTAATATTTTTTGAAGTGACAAATGACCCAAATCCTACACATTGCCTTTTTAACATGGCATTACATTACATTACATTGCTTTAATTAAGCATTAGTTAAGCATTTATACCGATTTACAAATTGGGGACACTAACAACTATAGTGCAAGACAACTTCACTGTGACAAATACCCAATACTGCAGGATTGCAAATTCAGTCTTTGTGAATTCAACCATAACCACACTTTTTCCACTTTTTGTAAATGTTTTGATTCTGGATTTGTTTGGATTATGATGCTTTATTGCAAAGAATTGTTGTGGCGGATTCCATTTTATCTAATGGCCCCAGGAAGACACTGACACTGACAGTGGCATGCAGCAAAAACACAAATCAGGAATGAGAAGGAACAAAGAGAAGAATTGTCTTAATCTTAATGACAAGAAATATTAGTGGAATCTGTAGCACCAGGGGGCGCTGTATAGAAATAGAGGATACAGACAAATGACATAAATCTAGAGAGAGTTGTAGAGTGGTAAGCTACGTTATTTTCGAACCCTGTGCTTCACATCCTCAAACCTTCTTCCTCTTTGCTGTGTTCTAGGTGCGGGGTAGCTCAGGTCAGGCCCGCGAGGCCCTCCGGAGGCACTTTGCAGAACTGCAGGCGGCGGCAACGCGGCTGCTGACGGAGCGACTGGCTTCCCTGCTGGCTGAGGTGGACGTCATCGAGGCCGACAGCGTCAAACCGCTGGACGACTGCCAGAGCATCATTGAGCACGGGGTGGGCCAGGCTGACGAGCTGCTGAGAGAAGGTGGGACAGACAGACTTGTTTTTTATGGTTTTTAAATGATTTAACCTAAACGATCAAGTCACCGTCTGCCTCCAGGGGAAGCGGCTCTGCGTTGTGGTCTCGGGGAGAAGGAGGACAAACTGGGCTGTTTCACCAAGAAGGCCATGCATATCCAGCTGGACAGGTAGTTCACTTCCTCCGACACATAAAGGTGCAGTGTGTAAGATTTTGCTCATTTTTGTCACTTCTACAAATTTTACAAGACAATCACATCTGACATTGTCATGAATCTATAATTACGTCAATGCCTTTAAGCATATGTTTATTAAACAGCTTCTCAGATGTGCAACATGTTAAAGGTGTTTTTATCTTAGACAAGAGACTGGGAGTTCCTTGGGTCAGCAGCAGCTCTTATAAAGTTAACTGAAAATGTAATGTTAATTTTAAATAAATAGCTTCCCGAAGTTTTATAAAGTAAATAAAACAAAGTTAAATAAAACTTGCACAGAAATGTTTGTTTCCTTGTTTTTAGTGATTAACTGACACGTCTGGAGGGACTGTGAGTGAGCAGAGCTGCTGCTTATGTTTATGTAACGTTATTGGGCTCACAGTAACATTACCAGTAGTTGTGAGCTGTAGAGGACTGGGATTTTTATTACAATTTTGGGAGAATCTGCTTGTTCAGTATACTTAAGTATTTAAGATCACAATTATTGTATCTGTGTTAGAAAGGTTCTGAATATTTAAGTTTTGATTGTTTTATCTGTTTATGATTTCTACCTAAAGAGCAGAGTCGTGTTGGGAGTAATGGCCCTTTAAGTGTGGGTTGTTTTGTTCCGCACGTTCAGTGCGGAATGATGTCACTGGGTTTTTCTGGGAAATAGCAGACGGCTGCAGCTAACAGTCACAGCTAGCAATAAGCTAACCAGCACGGCTACTAGAAAGCTAACCGGTCACAGTTCTTTAAGTCTTATCCACCCGAAAAGTCGGCGATTGTGGGGTTGGTTTCGGTGCATGCACAGCTTTCATTGCTGATTGACTGTTACTTGTGCCGTGGCTCTGCGTGTAACCAATTAGATGGTGCTGTGGGTGGGACAATGCTGGAGACTGAGTAGTGACTGCAAACTGAGAGGCGTGGCTGCATCAGAGCCAAAATAACCAGTCTTAAATTGATCGTTTATCGACTGTCGAAAAAAACACACAAAAAAAAAGGGCCGATACGCGTCAAAATGCCGGATATCGGCCCGGCCGATAATCGGTCCATCTCTAATCTGCATGAGGAGGTGGGGTCCTGTCTTTAGAGGCTGCCATGTTTTTATAGTCAAAGGGCAATAAGTAGGATTTGGGTCATTTTTGTCACTTCTAAAAATATTACAAAACAATCACATTCTGACATTTTCATGACTTTATAGTCATGTAAATGTCTATTTATTCCAGTACCCTAAAATGAGCTCATTAATGTATATTTACATGAGGACGGGGTCCTTCCTATGGGGGCCGCCATGTTTTTACAGTAGCCCAAAGTGGACGTACTAAACATCTTTTGAGTTTAAATGACAACTGAAGTCTATCATAGGTTCTCCTGCATGTCAGAAGGGTGAGGGTGAGGTGATGGACACAATATGCAACTTCACCTCTAGAGATCACCAAATCTTACACACCGCACATTTAAACAGACTTGGCATTATAAATGGAAGCTAATCCTAATAGCCACAGTGCATGTTTGTGTACAGTGACGTATGTGACAGTGAAGTGAAGGGCTTGTGGCTCACACAACCATGCTTGCACTTGTTAGGTGTGATCACCTGTGATCACAAACTGTGATTTGTAAATGCGGGCTATATAAATAAACTTTGATTTGATTTGATTTGATTTGATCAGGTATCTAGAGGTAAAAGTAAATAATGACAAACAGAAAAGCTGCTGAGAACTGGTCCTGGTTGTCGGCGCTGTCCCTCCTGCACAAAGCCACACCCACACTGAGGTAATCCATGGTCTCTGGCTGGAGGCGTTACGGCTAACGAAGGCAGAGCTAACATATGTCAACCGAGGGGCAACCTCCAGTGCAGACGGATGAAGCACAATAGGAAGTGAAAAAATGTGCAGTTCGTAGGGTGGCCACTGGGGGCTGATTCCAAAAGGGAACGAAGCCCCATAGACTCCCATGTTAAAATGATCAACTTCAGAGGTGAATGAAACATGTTTAAAGTCTGGTACAAACTTCAGTTTTGGTTTCAATCAATCACATGTGTTACCGTGACAACTGTACGGGGGTGAATTTTTCGAACACGCTTATTTTTATTTTATTAATATTTGAAATTATGCATAATTAAGGGTGTGGTCTCTTGACCGACACCCGAGCCGACCTAGCACGTATTGCGGATGAGGTGACCCACAGCTCCGTGTGTGCTCCACCTCTTTGCTTGTTTTTGAATGAACCCAGGAAGTAGGAGGAGTTTGGCAAGATAGCGACAAGGGGCACACCCACAATTTTCCACAAAACCACTCCACTGAAACCAACGGGTGATGTCACAGACGCTACGTACATCTTTGGATACAGTCTATGACAGTGTTTGTTGCCCCTGAACTGCTATTTCATTATGTGCAGTGTTACAGCGGAGGAGGCAGACGGACACAAACACGTAGAGGAATCATGAATTAACCATGTGTTTCTTTTAATGACAACAGTCATCTTCAGAACTGAACTCTTTTCCGACGCGCTGGGGAGTGTTCATGTGAACGAGCGTGCATGTGTATGTGTGTGTGTGTGCGTGTGCGTGTGTGTTCGCGCGTCAGTTTGTTTGTGTGTTTGACAAACTTTGAATGTAAAATAGTTTTTCATTACACTTTGAGATCTTGATATATTTGTTTACTAAAGGAATCTATGGAGGTGTTGATTCTTCTGTTAAACTGAAAGGTTTTAGCATGTATGTTAGTTTTGGAATTCCTGAGATACTTGATTCACATTAGGACAGAAATACGTCTTGTGGTTCTTTGTGTTAATGTTTAAAAAGAAAAGTGTTATTTACCCCCTCCTGATATATTTGTTTTGGATTCATGACACGGGTCATGTTTTGTTTTATTCAACAATTTATTTTAATTTATGTCAAAATGGAAATGACATTTGATTTTAGTTTGTATTTTAGTTGTTTTGAATGAAAAGGACATTTTCTTTTGAATATTTCAGAATTATTGCATTTGGCCTGACTGACCACAATAAATGGACCTTTGACACATTGAAAGAATTCTTTGTGGCCCTTTAAGATTTTTATTTGAGTAGCCCTGCTCTATGATGTCAACAAGCTCCAAGCTAGGCTCGAAGGTATGACATCAGAGAAAACGTTAGTTTGCAGACGCCATTGCCGGGCTATTAAACACTGTTGCCGCATTATCAGAGCTAGCTGCCAGCATGTTCAGTCCATATCATGACCTTGCTCCATGTTTTCCAGCCTACCAGAGGTCCCAGCTTTGGTGGACGTGCCAAGTGTTTCGGCTCAGCTAGATGACTCCCTGCTGGGACTGCTGAGGGAACGGGTTTGCCGCCACGGCTCCGTCTCCTCCCACCCACCGGTCCAGATCGAGGAACTGCAGGAGAGACCGGGAAGTATCCTGGTCCGCTGGTGTAAGGTAGGCGCGGGCAAAGGGGCGTACAAAGAAGTATGTGGATTCACCTCGCACCTGTAACCTTGTTTGTCTTTTTCGTCAGGTGGACGAGGACTTTACAGCGTCGGATTACCGGCTGCAGCACCGGCGATCCGGGAACGGGGGCGGCCAGTACGAGGACTCTTACATTGGTCGGGACTGTGAGTTCCTGGTCCTCCACGTGGACCCTCACACAGATTATCAGTTCAGGGTCTGTGCCCGAGGGGAGGGTCGTACAGAGTGGAGCTCCTGGAGCATCCCACAGACGGGATACACCACACTCGCACCACATGGTAGGTGGAGACCACCCGCACACCCAGATACATTGGAGACATGGTTTCAGACAAAAAGGCTGCTAGACAGCATGTTAAACAACCGAAAGTATTCGAATTTAAGATTTATTTGATCAGTTATACCTTGGTGTGTGGAGCTACAGGTTATTTTTCTGCTGTGCACATGAGAAACTCTGATTGGTGACCAACTTCTTGTGTGTTTTTGTCCACACTTGAAGGCTTTGGTGACATCTAGAAGTGAAGTTACATATTATATCCATCACCTCATCCTCACCCTTCCCTTTCAAGCATTCAGGAGAACCTATGGCCTCAGTCGTCGTTAAGACTCAAAAGATGTTTAGTACGTCCACTCTGGGCTATAAAACATGGCGGCCCCCATAGGGTGGACCCACTACTGGTGTAAATATACATTAAAGGGCTAATTTTAGATTTATGTAAAAGCAAGTCATATATAGGGGTGATTATACATTTGTCAAATTGTCTATATATAATTGTTTTGTAATCCCAATTCTCAAGATAGAAGTGACAAGAATTGACCGAAATCTTACACACTGCACCTTTAAGTGGATACAACATGCTACTTCACCTCTGGAGGTCACCACATCTTACACCCTGCACGTTAAATATAAAAAGCACATAATGAGTGGCACAAGCTATCATGTTTATGATTCATGGTCATCTGAAATGTGCTGGGTCATTGTAACAGAATGGTGTCCAGGGACCGAGGGCTACGTTCTGAGCAGCAGGAGAAACATTGCTCTAAGAAACGACTCGTCCCAGACACGCTGCCAGGTCCTCTACTCCAACGCACCCACCTACTTCTGTGGCCAGACGCTGACCTTCAAGTACTAACACACACAAACACACACACAGTACATCCACAACCTATTCTGATACTGTAACCGACAAGTTTCTCCATACTCTGTCAATGCAGGATCTCAGCAGCAGGGCAGATGGATCGGAGGGACAGCCTGGGCGTGAGCGTGGACAACCAGAGAGGGGCGGAGTCTCTCCAGAGAGACCAGGCCGTTTGCATCTCTACCAATGGTATGGTGGCACACACTTCCTGTTTATATTACCCATATTAATTCATCGCTTCTAAATCACTTGGTGACTTTCTTTAAAGGATCACAATGTCCCGCTTAAAAAAATAAATCTTTAATAGTCCTTTAATTCATCTGAGGTGAGGCAGACCACATCCACACTGCTTATGAAGGTAAGACTCCTGTCTACACGAGCCATTATAAATCTCATTAGAAGAAGCTAATCCTTCATTTAAGTTGCCCATTCTGTCCCAGCCTGTTTGTATTGTGGGATCCGAAAACATTAAAAACACCCCCTAATCCACAAGCTGAATGGGTTCAGACATCTCTCATGCTGGGCAGAAAGCTGATTACAGCCGAGTGGAAAGCAGCTTCGCCACCTCCGGTCCAGGCGTGGTTCTCCCACATGGGCGTGGTGGCTGCTCACGAGGGCCAATCATACAGGCTTATTGACCAAGTGGAGAAACACCAAGCTAAGTGGGCTAAATATACTGAATCTCTTTCATCAGAGGAACTTGATCTCGACCCGCTGACCCGAATGCTTCAACTTAACTTGTATCTTAGTACAACACTCATTTGTGAACAACCTGCTGTCTCTGCCCACCCCTCTTCTTTTGACTTATTTACCAGTATTATTATATTCTTTTTCTTTCTTTCTCCCTTTCGGAGTCGTGGTGCTGTGGTTGAACTTATTGCTAATTCGGTTGTTCTCTTTGTATGTAGACACAGCAACAGACTTGTGTTGACATTTAGTGTAAACACTTTAATGCTCAAACACCTTTGTATGGTCTGTACTGTGCGTGTTGTTTAAAAGCTTGAAAATAATCAAAATTGGTGATTGGAAAAAAAGTGCTTGTAAACTTCAGCGATGTGGAGCGCAAGGTGCAGTGTGTACGATTTGGTGACATCTAGTGGTTAGGTTTTATGTTGTATCCATCACCTCACCCTTACACTTCTGCAGGAGAACCTATGGTAGTTATCATTAAAACACAAAGGATGTTTAGTATGTCCAATCCAGGCTACAGTAAAAACATGGCCTCTCATAGAGAGGAGCCCCCTCTTCATGTAAATATACATTAATGGGCTCATTTAAGGGTCATGGAACAAAGGAAACATTTAGCTGATAATACATCGGTGGAATCGTCGGTATTGAATGGTTTTTGAAATATTTTCAGAGGTGAAAAAAAATGACAAAAATCGTTCACAGTGCACCTTTAAACTAAACCATAGTTGTGTGGATGCAGCCAAACTGTTGCATCACCAGGACATAATTAACGGTCGTAATAAATACTTACAGGCATTCGATCGTCTCACATGCAATTCAGTACAAATATCCATGATAATTTAAATATTTTAAGGCTCATTTGAAATGCTCTCATGTTACAAAGTATAAAAAAAGTTTCGCCCCCTGCTCCTCAGGCGCCGTCTTCGTGAACGGTAAAGAGATGACCAACCAGCTGCCCGCCATCGCCACCGGCTCCACCGTCACCTTCGACATGGAGGTGGTCAACCTGTTCCCCATCAGCAACAACAACATCCTGAGCGAAGGCGGCAGCTTCAAGCTGAGGGTGACCATCGGCTCGGGGAGCCGGGAGGTGGTTTTTGATTGGCTGGTGGACCAGGCAGTGGACTGCCTCTTCTTCGGCTGCTCTTTCCTCAACTCGGGCTGGAAAGTCCTCGTCTTTTAAGGGGGTGACTCCGCCGAATCCGCCCGAGTCTGGAAACTCCTCACGCCGCTGCCGACGTTATCCTCGGATTCATGACTCCTCCTCCTCCTCCTCCTCCTCTTCCTCCTCTTCTGTTTCGCCACCTGAGGCGTCTGAATCCTCCACAGGGCGACTGCAGAGTCTGACGGGACACAAACAACTCTGTCAATTCTATTTTGCAGAAATGACTTGAGAAAACATTTCATCATCATCACATGTTGAAAAAGAAAAGCATCATCAGCTGTGAGTCTGCAGTAATGCACAAATACAAGTTTAAACCTTGCAAGTTGTAGCGTAGTATTTAACATGGTGAGGAGTCTTATGTAGAATTCTTCCGTCTGGAGAACAGACTGGTACAACGTGAGGATGCTTGTGTTTTTGAAAAGTGACTTGCATGCAGGAATCATTTCCATGTCATATCTGTGCTGCAATAGAACGGGGCAAAGAGCATCTTCACCGAATCCCTAAACATTTTTCATAAAGATGAAAAACTATTTTCTCTATCACCAAAACTAAATGTTTGGTGAAATTCCAACAATGTTAAAGAGATCACGCTTTGATCAATCCTACACTGAAATCAAAGGAGCAGTGTTTGATTTGATTGAAATTATTTCCATTTCTATTGGCGTGTATATAACAGAATAATTATCCTGATTTTTCTTTTTCTTTACAAATTTATAACCTGCATATATGGATTGGTGTTTTAATTACTATTAGAATGTGAGTATTTACATTAGGGTTAAGTCATGAGGCAGCCATGTAGCACCTGTATAGCCCAAAATGGACTAACTTAGCCTCTTTTTGAGTTTGAATAACACCTGAAGGATGCCATGGGTTCTCCATGATTGGTGATGCAACTCCACTAGATGTCAATTCAACAAAACTGCATTCAATTACAAACTCTTCTATCAGATATCTGTTGCCACCTCTGGTCTCGACACCTGAGGCAGTTTACAAAAGACTTTTTTCTGTGAGCGAAATGAGTTCCTCTTCTCCTCAGGGAGCTGTGTCTGTCCATTCCTGAAACTCCTCGTGAGGTCCGCCATTGTTTACATCTCTTTAACGTGTCCGTGTGTTTCTATTTTAACGCAGCCTGTTCGTGTGCGTGCGTGCGCGCGCACACACACACACACACACACACACACACACACACACACACAGTTCCCACTTGTTATGCATTTATTTGTAATTTGGAGCAGACTTGTTGGAATCTGCTGCCTCTTCAAATGGTTTCAACAGTTAAAACCCGCTGGAGTTTTTGTTATTATTAATGTTTGTTTATTTTAACAAAGGAAAAAAAAACTCACTGTGAAAGTCAAACCTTGTTTTGCTGTTTGTTCCCTCTTTGCCGATTGTTTACTTTGCATTTAGTTATGAAAAGTATTATGAACTTTATGGCCTTTCCTGACAAAGTGTTCATGGTGGAGTCGAGACCGTCAGGGTCCAATTAGGGTGTTTCCCATTGTTTACAACCATCTGTTTAAAACAAAACAAAATCCAGACGAAACCAACAACAACAGGGTTTTCAAACTAAAACTGCAAAGTGTGGCTGACTTATGGAACCAAAGCAAACCTGATGTGATTCCTGAGCAAAATGAACTGATTCGGACGAACCTCAGAGAAATGGAGGCGACACAGTCGTCATCAGATGCACTTTCACTGGCCGTTTCCCAGGAGTCTTTGCAGTCGTTGCTGAAAGACACAAAAAAGTGCACATAAACTGGCACGTGCACGTCTGCGCACACGCACACACAGTGGATTTATAAAATTAAAACAACAATCTTACACAATGTTATGAAGATCAGTGCCCGGTTCCTCTTGAACTCTTCTCTTGGATAAACTAAAAAAAGAAAAGAAAAAATACTGTGTCATCAGGTCACTGATTGTCCAGCCTCTTTAAAATGTATTACTCATTTACATTTACAGCTGAGTTAAGTTGGATTGGATGACAGTTGGATTAAACAGTTTTAACTAGAGACTATCAACTCTATGTCTCTGGTTACAGTTAAGATATTGTGTATTTAGTAGCATGTGTTAATTAAAAGGTAGACCATATTTAACATAATAACCAATGGAATAAACAGTATTCTAAGTAAAATAATCATTAATTAACGTTCTTTAACAGGCTTGTGTGTAAAGACACAGTGTGTACGACTCTGTCTATTGTATTGATAAATAGAGAGGCTGAATCTGAGGGAATGAAAACAAAAACAATCTGTACATGTGACTCATTCTTTAGTGATAAATACCTATTTCATTTCTGCCATTTTACCCTAATTGTACACACTGGACCTTTAATTTGCCTTTGACATATCCCCTATAAGTACAGTTTACTTACTCGAACAAACAGCTTTTTTGCCTTTAAAAGTGTCATTAATAATTAACAGAGGAAAACACAAGGAACACATTGATTGTGGTGAAGTCAAGTGGTGAAAAACAACAACTCATAATTGAGCCTGTTAATAACTGACAGTGTTTCCAGGGGGACCATGATTAAGGATGTGCACAACAAAGACAATCAGATGAGATAGCGATGCTCCATGCAAACATTAATAGAAAATTCTAAAGGTGCACTGTGTAAGAGTTGGAGACATCGATAGGTGAAGTTGCATACTGTATCCATCCCCTCACCCTTCCCATTGGAGCATGCAGGAGAACCTATGGTGGCCCTCAGTTGTCCTTAAAGCTAAGAAGAAGTTTAGTATGTCCACTCTGGGCTATTGTAAAAAGATGGAGGCCCCCATAGGGTGGACCTGCTCCTGGTGTAAATGTGCATTAAAGGGCTAAT
Organism: Chascanopsetta lugubris; assembly: GCA_016785325.1. Classification (NCBI taxonomy): domain Eukaryota; kingdom Metazoa; phylum Chordata; class Actinopteri; order Pleuronectiformes; family Bothidae; genus Chascanopsetta; species Chascanopsetta lugubris. Next base: position 179,303 of record JAFBJT010002037.1, read on the forward strand.
TTTAGGGTTATGTAAAAAGCAAGTCCTACATTGTTTATACATTAATTACACATATGTAAATATGTCTATATAATTGTTGTCATTCTGTTTCTATAGATAGAAGTGACAAGAATTGACCGAAATCCTACACACAGCACCTTTAACGAAGTAAAACATGTATTCTAAAAATACATGAAATGAAGTTAACATGACCTTACATTGTTTTCAATTCATTCACTTGGTGTGTATGTAGTCACCATACTTGAGCTGAGGGTTGCTAACTGTAGCTAGCTGCCGTGTTCTAACTAAGGGGACCACCACAAACAGTGTGTAACAGCAGCGGAAGTTACGATAATACACGCCATGTTTAATTACATATGATGCTGACCTGTCCAAAAGGAATAACGCCAGGTCTGAATCCTTCTCTATCCCCAGCTTGGTGCGGAGCGCCCTCCATCTTGGAAACGCGAACCCGATGTTCACCCTGGTTTTGGTTTTGGCCGCCAATATCCGGTTCTTGTTTCTTCTGTCCGCGTTTATCACCTCGGGGGAACATTCGTAAGGTAGCGAGTATTCGTGGTCCATCATGGAGGGAGCGGAGCCGAGTACTGACTGATGACAAATGTCAGTCCTTATCGAGGCTACTTCATCAACTTCTTCACGTTACCGCCCCCGATCAAGGCGATGGCGTCATCACCAAGCGACTGAACAACAACAACGAACTTTACAGAATGACTTTCAAAGTCTATTGACTTTCTCTGGTCAGAAACATTTGTGAAGACATACAAATATAATTCAGTTATATCTTGTTGTTTGTACATGTTTTTGATATGGAAACAGTGGCTGCAAATGCGCCTGCGCCGTGGCTGCACACCAGACTCCCTTTAGGAAATGTGGATTTTTCACGTGAAACTGATTTAAATATTATAGAACAAATTTTGTTTGTGGCTCTGTTTGTTTTGGGGAAATTTGATCTCTGAGGAAAATTCTGCTCCAAATGTACAGAAAGAGTATCCAGTAGAAGACCGATGAGGTTAACTAATCCAAGTTGTTTTTGTTTTGATTGAGATGACCCCTAGTGGTGGAGAATTGCGCGCAGTGCACAATATTACTGACAATACCAGTTATCTGGATTCAAACCAAAATGTAATCAATCTTCAATTTGTGTAATACTGCTAAAAACATCATCTGTAGATGTATTGAATGTGAACTCAAAAACCATTCCAACAGATTTTCAAAATAAAACTTTAATTTGACAAAAAGACAAGTCCTTGTGATTTTTGGTATGCTGATATTTCTGCTTTACGAGGTCGGTACTTTGTCAGATCATCCGGTACAAGTGTCAGTGTTTGGTATATGAAATAATGTCTTTTAAAAGAAATAAACCATGTTTCTGCAAAGTGTACAAAATGTTTCTTTTTAATAAAACAACCATTCTGACTTCAGCTGTTTTTTTACAACATTGTTCAAGAAAAGTTCTCCTAACATGGCTCCATTTGTCTTGTGCAAAATGCTGCTGGTCTCGTGTGAATGACAAAAAAAAGAAAAAAACGACAGCAGACCCAGATGAAAACAAAAAGTGCTCACACTCAGGATCATCATGTGTGAAATCAGACTTCTGCTAAACAGCTGTTTACATCTGGAGGCTCGTACTGCAAACAACACTGAGCAGTACAATGGAACTATAAGGCAGCGTCAGCACCAAGTGCTCGTTCCCTCTGAGCGTTTGAGGCAGTGACACGGTGTCGGATGATTCGGCCTCGGTCTGCTTTACAAAAAACTGTTTGTTTTATATTTTCACAGGAGACCTGAACAGGAGCAGCACAGTCACCCCCTTTGGTCTGAAAAAACTAAGATACTAAAGAAAAACCTCATAATCAAAAGCTAATTATAGATTCAGTCTTATATACAAAATAGCAGGTGCTGTGAAGATGAGGGACAAAAAAACAAACGCACCCCCAGCTCAAAAATGACTCCTTATCCCATCTCCTCTGAAGGTGCAACTGTAAAAATAAGATAAACATGTCGGAAAGTGTGGCGTTTGTCCCCCTGCTGGCCGTCTGCAGTAAAAATCAATGAGCCAGTCTCCTCGTTTTTCACACGGTACAATGTGTACAACACGACCCCCCCCCCCCATTTTTGTTACAGTGGTCATGTTTAGAATAAGATTGATTTTACTTGGTGTTATTACAAAAAATAATTTAGCCGACAGCATCAGATAGCAGTGTGCACATTGAGATGTGTCATCCATCTTTGTTTATGATCTGAAAGGTCACTGAGAGGTGAAATAGTGGTGATAAAAATCTCCTTAACTTATCATTTGACCTCATTCTTCATTTTTCTAATTGTCAACAAACTCTTACATGCACTCAATCAGTAAACATCTAGAGAAGCACCAAGGTTTTGAAAATAGTCCCAAATAAATGTGCACTTTGCTTGTTATTCAGGTTTTACCCTCCACGGTGTTTGTTGACAATCAGAGACATATAAATGATCACCAGCATGCCCGTTTGTATTTCTACATAGAAAGGGTATGAATGCACTTTCACAGTTTGTTCTTCTCTCTACTGATGAGGAAAAGAACCCTGCAGTGACCTGTGTCTAATAGCACCTGTTTGCTTGTCTGTGGCTTTTTGTCAGTTGTGGTTTGTAGCGTCACTTTTTCAAACCCATGTCCTGTTCTGGATCGTTATCACTTTCTCAGTCACAGCTCCGTCGCCTCCTCCTTCTACTTGTCATCTTCAGGCTTCAACTGCTGCGGCTGGCGGCCTCCATCGTCATTCGTCTCACGGTGTTCTAAAGGGTCCGGGTCGGGATCCAGCTCTGGCTGAGACTCCACAGCTGTCTCCCAGTCCTCTTCCTCTTCCTCCTCCTCCCCGGCTTTGTCTTTGTGAGTGGCCTGGCTCTGGAGGAGGCGGAGGCGAGCCATGGCCTGGTCGATGGTCAGTGTGGTGATCAGGTTGAAGTCGTGCATGCTGACCAGGTGCAGCAGGAAGTTGCGACAGAGGTGGTGTTTGACGATGTGGGCGCCGTGCTGCTCGGCAAACAGCAGGCAGGCCTCGTTCATCTGGTTATCGGCTATGAAGCTGGAGGGAGAACAGAAAAGTCTGTGTCATATCTGTATTGAATAATCCAAAATGTATAATCATTGAAAAAAAAAAAACCCAAACAAATAAAGTAGCCTTAAACATCAAAATAACATGTCATGATTATGTATGGATGTTATTATTGATCATTTCTATATCAATATTGCTGTGTGGGATTTGTAAAGTCTTTTTTTCATTGTTCATTGTTTAAAAAAAGGGCCCTTTCGTTTTGTTTTACTTTGTGTGTGTGTGGGGGGGGTAAAAATGGCCAACACACAATCATTGGTGTTTTGATGTATACTATCTCGCAAGCTGTTGTGTTGTTGAAAAATGAATTAAAATTAAAACACACCACCTACACAAAAAATAAAAAAACAAGCAAACATCAAAATAATCACAATATAATTTGATATAACTTGATTCCGTGTTCGAACAGAAAATTCTCATTCCAGCTGTGATCTCACCCGTGCTTCATGGCGTGCAGATTCCACAGCTTCATGATTTCCTTCTCGCCCTCGTTGACGTCAGTGAACTCCTCGATTTGCTGCAGATGAGAGCGGAGAAGTTTAGATTTTACATCCAGTTTATTTAAAGGTGCAGTGTGTCAGATTTCGGTCAATTTTGTCGCTTTGATCTATGGGAATAGAATTACAAAACAACTATAAACATTTTCACATATGAATAATCACCTCGATATACGACTTATAGGGGTGTAACGATACACTAGTCTCACGATACGGTATGATAGATAATATGGAGGTCACAATAACGATACGATATTATAGCAATATCTTTTTAAAGGGACAGTGTGTGATTTTTAGCGACATCTAGCTGTGAAAGAGCATGACATAATGACATACACGTGCCTCTTATGGAGGCCGCCATTTTGAATTCAATGTAGGTCAATGGAACTTTCAGGAATATATGTGTATGTGAATATGTATATATGTGTGTGTGTGTGCATATTTATTGAAACTACAGCAGAAAAGAAAAACATTTGTGGACATGTCACAGGCTGCATTTGTTTTTTCATTTTTCAATATGCTGATACAATAATTATATTTTCAGAGGCTTTAAATTTTTTTTGCAAAATTCAAAGTGGCTCTCTCGCTCTGTGCGTGTGTCTCTGTCCATCTCTCTGAGTGTCTCTCTGTCTCTGTCTCTGTCTCTCTCTCTCAAGAACCCCGCTACATATGGTGTCAGAAGTGGGATGTGTAGACCAACTTGGGCCACGGGGACTGTTGGTGTGGATAATGATTGTACGGTGTTTAATAAGTGTGAAAGGGAGGCGGAGTCTGTGTGTGCCTCTGTGTGCGCCGCAGTGATAGAGTGATGCTCTGGCACGCGCACACACACTCGCTCTCCCCCGTGTTGATGCGTGACGGGCACCGGATGACACGTTGACGCGCGCCCCTGGACTAGACAAATATGACCTATCAGATATCCTGGTACAGGTTTTCACACTGCTCTTTATATATATACTCATTTTCTAACTGTTTTGCTGTTCATATGACACATTAGGGAGACAACATTTGCCTGGCGATGAGACAAATTACCTTTTTAAGGTATCAGCATTTGTGCAACTATTATACAACAGAGTAGCTTGCAGTGTACATTTCAAACATACTAAATCCAACTGGCATTGTTGGGTAGGAGGGGGGAGGGGAGACTACAAAAATTGTTGTATATACAAACACCACCCTGTCCTGTATATTCTATCACATCACTGACGATGTGTCTAAGTTGCATCAAAAGTGTTTATTAGAACTGGTTGATCTGGCCAAGCCAGTGACCTCAGGCAGTAGGCCGGATGACGACCATGAAAAGTATGGTGACTGCTGGAGGGACAGCAGACAACTGGAAAGTCAGTAACCGGGGGAGGGAGGGCTAGCAAGCCTAACTGCAGCTCCCGTGAGGGCGCACCCATAAACAAGCTACGGAAAGCTCTACTGGATTATACCCCCAGGGGTGCTGGGGGGGGGGGGTGAGCACCCCAACAGGACGGACAAACAGGCAACGACCTACGCTGACGGAAAAACGATGAGCGCAGAGAACCAGCATGGCCTGAAGATCCACCAGGCCAAAATGAAATGTTTGACAAAAAAGCAGGTGGTGCAATGCACAGGTCCAGTGCCTGGTGAGACGCAGGAGGAGCCCGGCCGGTTGTCACCCCACAGTGCCCAGACCCTCCATGCTCCACAAGCCCCACCCTATGTTAGGCATTCAGAACAGCGCTGGGTCATGTGGCCTGCTGCCAACAAGGAAAGAGAGTGGCTCCAGTTTGATTAAGACTTGGACCAAGTCCTTGAAGCTACTGCAAGGGGAGATGCAGACCAGAAGTTGCGGACAATGTCTGCAATGATCATCAGCATTGGTGCTGAAAGGTTTGGCATAAAGGAACAACAGCCAACCAGAGGTCTAGGGGAGCCAAACAGACGGGAGGTGTAGATCAGCCAGCTTCGGCGGGAGCTTAGACTGCTTGGGCGGCAGTTTAAAACAGGCAAGCGAGGAGGAGAAGGCTGGGCTGGCAGAGCTCCACAACATCCTGAGGAAAAAACTCACCACCCTCCGTCCAGCTGAGTGGCAGAGGAGGAGGGATAGGGAGAGAGCCAGGTAACGTGCGGCCTTCATCTCGGATTCCTATGGTTTCACCAAGAAGATCCTCAGGCAGAAAAGAAGTGGTCACCTTGCCTGTACTGAAGATGAGGTTTACAAGTCCCTCAGTGCCACCTCCAGTGACAGAGCAAGAGAGGAAGATCTTGGGCCATGCGGGACCTTGATAACTTTGCCAGAACCCACCTCGGCCTTTAACACGAAGGAGCCAACTTTGAAAGAAGTTGAGGAGGTTGTCAAAGCTGCTAGAACCAGCTCAGCACCAGGCCCCAGCACAGTGCCATATGTTGTCTACAAGAGATGCCCCAAACACGTGAAGCGACTATGGATGATCCTCAAAGTCATCTGGAGAAGGGTGAAGGTGGCACACCAGTGGAGACACGCAGAGGGTGTCTGGATTCCTAAGGAGGACAGCTCAAGTATCATCCAGCAGTTCAGGGTCATCTCACTCCTCAGTGTCGAGGGCAAGATATTCTTTAGTATCGTTGCCCGGTGCATGACGGAGTTCCTACTGAGGAACACTTACATCGACACCTCTGTGCAGAGGGGGGAGTCCCAAAGGTTCCAGGATGCATCGAGCATACACGAGTCGTCACCCAGCTGATCTTGAAGGCAAAGGAGACCTGGCAGTCCTTTGGCACAACCTTGCCAATGCCTACGGGTCCATTCCACACAAGCTGGTGGAAACCTTAGCTTGACCACCACCACGCACCAGGCAAGATCAAGGACCTCATACTGGACTATTACAGATGCTTCGGTTTGAGAGTCACCTCCAGAACAGAAACATCCATGTTTCATCGGCTTGAGAGGGCCGCTGGATCATCATCACTGGATGCACCATTTCTGCGATACTGTTTGCCTTGGCCATGAATATGCTGGTGAGTCAGCAGAGGTGGAGTGCAGAGGCCCACTCATCAACTCCAGTATGCAGCAGCCCCCCATCAGAGCATTTATGGATGATCTGACAGTGACTACAACATCAGTCCCAGGCTGTAGATGGATCCTTCAAGGCCTTGAATGTCTCATCAACTGGGCCCGGATGAACTTCAAGCCAGCCAAGTCCAGGTCCTTGGTTGTGACGATGGGGAAGGTCACAGACCAGTATCGTTTCTCAGACTCAGGCCATACATGGTCCTGGTGTCAGAAACAACAAGGAAAGTGGTCCTGCTGGAGTTGACTGTTCCCTGGGAGGACCGGACAGAAGAGGCCTTTGAGAGGAAGAGGTCCAAGTATGAGGACCTGGCAGGGAAATGCCGGAGCAGGGGATGGAGGAACCGATGCAACCCCATCGAGGTCAGATGCAGAGGATTCGTCGGCCACTCTCATCAGGGCACTCAAGATGCTGGGAGTGTAGGGACTACACAACAGAAGAGCCATCAAAAACATCACCAACGCGGCAGAAAAGGCGTCAAGATGGCTGTGGATCAAGTATGGAGTTCCATGGAAAACACAAGCTACTTAGACACAAGCCGGGGCCTCATCATCCCCAGTTGGGTCGCCTGGGAGAGGGTGTATGATGTTGCAAGACTTGAAACACCCAGTGAACCGCAGGATACATCTCTGATTATGTGTCTAAGTTGCACCAAAAGTGTTTATTAGAACGATCTGAAAATGATTATTGGAAGAGAAATCTAAAATTCACTTGACTGGAGCTGTAAAACTGAACAAGGATATCCAATTTTCAAATCCCATTTTAATGGCCGTCTGTCACCAACTTTGCTTGTGTTCTCTTTGAGCCAGTCAGGGTCCCTCTCATCCTCGCTGTCCACCTCCATCTCCTGAGGTCGTAGCGGTGTGCAGCTGTCGCTGTGGAAGTAGAGCCGGTTGTGTCCGCTGATCTGGGTCCTCTGTTGCTCTCCATCTCCTTCCTCTGACTCCAGAAACTCAGACAGACTGGACTTCGTCCTTTTGGGTCTGGACAGGAGAAAGAGGGATGACATCGGGATCGTTCATGGGGAAATAAAATGCTAAGCAAGAAAACGGTACCTGCAGACGAGAACGTGGGTAACGGTGGTCCTCTTAACGGGGCCGTTCCTACTGAAGGCGAAGCCCGGCTGGTTGTGGATGTCCTGAGGGTTTCCTGCGTACGAGCCATCGTAACATTCATTGATGGAGACTTCGATCTTTGCACCTTTAGGATGAGGCTGTAAGAGATCAAGGAGAGTGTGAATAACAGTCCTACACGTTCTACCATTATATAAGTTGTGCACAAAATCTGCATCTTACCACGTAATTGAAGATGAAACGGGAGTGTGACAGTTTAAGGTGTTTGATCAGACTGTAGAGCTTCCTGCAGTTGAGTGTACACCAGGGACAGTGGAGGTCGTCTCGGGCCTCCGTCTGCTGCCGAGTGTTATTGTTGTACTGGAACTGGATGATGGGAAGAGGTGGGATGCTATCAGTTGCTTATTGTAGTGCAGCTTGCTCTTGCTAGTGTAGTGTCAGATTTTTCCCTACTGGAGATGTTTTCTTTCGCTATTATTCTTTTCACATTGTTGTTATTCTTTTTACTTTGTTATGAGGCCACTATATGTAAGAGCCATTGTGTTAACCTGTGGTAAACTGTGTTTGACTGTGTCTGGCCTATGTGTGCCGGCCAAGATGGCTGGCCACAGAATGGGCAGCATCTCCAGCTAACAAAGGCATATTAGAAATAGCAGCTCGGGGATACACATTGAGCATGTAAGCACACAACTATTATTTATGTATTAGCAAGCCTAGCAGCTCTGCTTTGTAAGCTAGCATGCAACCTGACAGTTATATAAGAGATTGCACCCTAAGTGCAGCTGTGTTCAGATGCTCATCTTTGAAAAAACTGAAATCACACCCTGACTGAAGCCGTGTTTAGATTCTCACCTTTGAAAAAAACCCACAGGTGGTGGCTGTGACCTCATTAAACTATGTGTAAGAATCCCTGGGGAACGGCCTAAGCAAAATTGCCCTGGACTGGACACCAATTGAAAACAATATACAAAATTATGAAATGAGAAAAGGGTGGGTGTGAGGCTCATCCCAGGCCCATCCTGTACGGTATTTAAGATGTTGTTTGTATCTCTTCGGGAGTTGGTTCTACAGAACTGCTTGTGCTTTTGGTTCCTGCTCAGGAGAATAAAGCTCTCTGGATTCAACTCTGCTGGACTCCACTGCTCTTCTTTTGGACTTAGACTTATTTTCAGACTTGGTGTGAATTAAGTTGTCACAGTTAAAGCTAAGGTAAAGGTGTAGAGGCTTAGGTGGGCAGTACCCAGTCTCCCACTGGCCCTGGACTGGGTCTAACAAACCTCTCTGAAAATCCACATCACTAGCATTTACAGAAAGATGGACTCAATCAGTCACATGTGTTACTGTGACAAAAGTACGGGGGTGACTTTTTTCCAACTATTTTGTCTTAATTTTATCACATGGAATTGCACATATTTAAGGGCGTGCCCTATTGACTGACAGCTGGGCCAACCTGGTTCAAACTGCGGGTGATGCAATAGCACCATGAGCCGACCCACAGCTGTGTGTGTGTTCTGGCCACGAGGGACACGCCCACAATTTGCCTCAAAACCACTCCACATACACCGATGGATAACGTCACGGATGCTACATCCATCTTTATATACACTCTATGGATGGGAAGCGATTGGGCGCGATCGGTTTCTTATTGTAGTGTAGCTTGCTCTTGCTAACATTTATAGAAATATGTCCACACCTTTAACAGATTTTTAGTATGAGAGAAAGTCTGGAGGTGCTATTCCAACCCCTATATTGCATCACATTTCACATGTCAATACCCAGCAGGCTTGTATTTCTGCTTTTAGGGAAAAAAATGCTAATCTTTAACTTCCATCAACTTGTTTTCTAACTATTTTCTAAGTTGACACACAGAGTTACACAGGTGACTGCAGTGGATTTGGAGGGCTAATATAAGGAAGAGACAGACCTGGTAGAAGATGCGCAGCTTCTGTCTGGGCTCTGCCGAGATGTGTTCTCTTCTGGTTTGTACTTCAGCATTCATGGATTCTTTAAGTGCTACAAGATACAAGACACCCAACACACATCAACAAACTTCTAAATAGTTTCACAAAAGGCTAAGTACTAATATTAATTTTGTCTCGTTGCCATGTTCCGTCTCACCAAGTGTCTGTGTTGCCCTCAGCGTGCAGTGCCTGGTGTCCTGGTTGGTCTCGGAGTTGCGAGTGGCCAGAGGTTTGGCCATGGGTGCAGTGGAGCGACAGGAGGAGTCGGTGGTCCAGCGCAGGGTGAACTGCAGAGTGGGACCCTGGGAGAAACTCTCAAAAGGAGGCAGGCGCTGTAAAAGAGAAACATAATGGCCTCCAATAACCAGATTTTTACAACAACAGATGTCAATATAAACAAACACACAAACCTTTCCATCCATAATGGTTTCCCAGGTTGCCCTCTTCTTACTGACAGGATACTCCTCCATCTCCTGCATCGACACCTCATACTCTCCATCCAACAACTGCAGGCGTCTTCACACATCAAGACATCATCAAATTATACACAGTAAATAATAATAATATGTGAGTCAGAGCTGTGTGTGTGTGTGTCACCTGTTTTTATCAAAGACAGTCATCTGAGCCACAAATGTAGATTCTCCATCCTCCCGGAGAGAAGAGCTCCGCCTCTTCCTGTTCACCACTTCCTCTGTAAAATCTGAGAGACAAATAATCTCATGCAGTTTAGCACCATTACACAAACATGGAGGGTGATCCCAATTAGTATTTAGACAGTGATCAGGGACAACAGCAACATTAGAATAAATGATGATGTTCAAGATGACTCTGACAATTATATCCTGAAAAAACTGTACAGGTTAATTTTAATCAAACATTTAATGTAGAAATGACAAATTTTGTAGTTTAACGTCAATATCACTGGTCACACTGTAAACCTTAAGGACATGGATTTTCATTGAGTGTTTTTAAGGTGTCAACATCCCGTCTTCCAATAAATGTTTGTTATGTAATAACAATAATACAATTGTGAAGTGTTGGGTGCGGGGGGCGCACGGAGGGGTAACGCGCAGAGGGGGTGGAGGAGGCAGACGGACACCGACACAAACACAGGAGCCATGAAGCCATGTGTTTCTTATAATGACAAGTCATCATCAGAACAAAACTATTTTCCGACGCGCGGGGGAGTGTTCACATGAGTGAGTGTGTGTGTGTGTGTGTGTGTGTGTTAGGGTTAGGGTATGAGAGTGGAGGAAAGGAGACAGCGGCGAAGTGTTTGGGGGGAGGATGAGATTGGTGCGATGTGCTAAGACTGTGGTACAATGGCGTGGTGCCCTTATTCTCGTCATTTACATTCTAAAAATATGTGTGTTGTTACTGAACACTCTACGTAACATCTATTGCATGTCTGTCCGTCCCGGGAGTGGATCCCTCACTTGTGACTCTCCCTAAGGTTTCTACCTTTTCTTTTTTCCCTGTTAAAAGGGTTTTTTCCCTGGTAGTTTTTCCTTACTCTTGCTGAGAGTCTAAGGACAGAGGATGTTACCCACCCTGTGAAGCCCTGTGAGACAAACTGTGATTTGTAAATGCGGGCTATATAAATAAACTTTGATTGATTGATTGATTGATTATTCCATTTATTTTACTTACCATTTACTTATTCCATCCCTGATACATATACATACATACATACATACATACATATAAATACATACGTATATACACATACACATATTATATATACATATACACACACACACAAATACTATCTCTACTGACCTCTGCTATGGTGAATCTCTCCATTAATCAGTCCGTTGACTTGTGTCCGGGGGAATCCAGGCTGTGACACTCTGAACAGTAACGAGTAAGACTTGACCATGTGAGAGTTGCTGGGTTCAAACTCACTGCTGGGAACCAGCAGGGAAGGGGAGGAGCCTGGCTTGGCCTGAAGTCCAGAGGGAGTTGTGTCTGGGTTCAGAGGAACCAGCTTTTTCCCTGTGGGCACTTGTTTCACCGGGCAGCTTACGTCCTGGAACCGAAGAGGAGAAGAAGAAGAGATGTCCACAGTGTTAAAAAAAGAACGAGTCAGCAGTTTTAGAGACACTTCTTTAATACACACCTTTCTCTTCTTGTGACACACTTTGACCAGCAGCACCTCCAGAGAGACAGAGTTCTGCTCGTTTTCACAGTCCTGAGATGGTTTCCCTAAAAACCAGGACATGAGAGAATCTGTGGGTCACGATCTAAAGCAGTCATTCTCAACTGGTGGGTCGGGACCCAAAGGGGGTCGCGAACCTGTCTTCAGTGGTTCGCCGGCGGTTGACTGGGAAAACAAGTTAAGAAGAAAATTCTGTGCTTATATTTTGAAGAGATTCAATTCAATTGAGTTCAGTTACATTTTTCCTCAATTTGGGTCGTGGCCCGTCGTTAAGGGGTGATGGTGGGTCCTGAACCCAGACCAGTTGAGAACAACTAATCTAAAGAAGCCAAAAGGACAGCGGCTGATGAAGGATGGACTTACCAGCTTTATGGAAGAAACCAGTGAAGGTTAACTGTAGGTTAGAGGCCAAACTGTGGGAAAAAGAGATATATTCATTTAGATCTTAAAAGTCCAGTGTGTAAGATTCGGGTGACAATATTTTTTATTTTTGTCAAATGTAATATTCATTTTTAATGACATTCATAGGAATATCTGAGAATATATTTTCTATTTCCCTAGAACAAGAAGTTTATGCTGTATTTACGTCAGGACCTGGCCTACTAACGGAGGAACATACCTCTTTAACCCTCAGGCCTCACTTAAAAAACAACAACTACCCTAATCAGACATTAAGGACAAGAATTTCCACTTTAAGAAAAAACACTCTAAAAACATAACAGATAAATATTTCTTTCCACTTTTTTTTGCATAATAACTTCAGCCCTGCTCAAAACTACCAAACATTCAATCATGTTGAGGATTTTAACCCTTTAAATGCCAGTTTGATTACTTGCTGTCACAGTTGTTTTTTTATGAAAAACACCCACAAAAGATGAATCATCTTCCATAGAACAAATGGAAAGTGGCTGGGGGATTGGTTTTAAATCAGTCATGGGTATATCAAAGTTTACCCAAAACATTGAATTTGGAATTTCTAAATTTGCCATGAGCGAGACCCTATTACAAACAATTGTGCCATTGGCGCTAACACAGCCAAAATGATAGCCAGATAAAGAAGTGAAATCTGCTCGTTTGGACAAAAATAGTGATGCATGAGGGTTAAAATTAGGGCTGCAGTAATGAATCAATAAAAATCGATTATTAAAAGCAATGAATTTCATTATTGATTCGTTGTGTCGCACACACATGATTTCTTCGGCTCTAAGTGTTTGTGTCAGTCCGTCTGCCTCCCCGCCCCCTCCGAGCGCGCGCAAGAGCTTTATTCCACGTGCGCGGTCAC
>JAFBJT010002037.1:192449-220000 GCA_016785325.1 Chascanopsetta lugubris
AGTATAAAAAACAAACAAAAAAAAACAACTGGATTCCAAGTTACAGGAAGTGGTTTTACCTGCTTGTACAACCATCCTTGTTTAGAGACCTCCGCTTTGGGATTCCTACGTATAGAGTTGGAGCGCTTCCCAAACATGGTCACCTTTCTGGTAATACGCGACATCTGGAGGTCAACAACAAAAATAAAGACATGGGTGAATAGATATGTTAGATTTTCATTCAGTAACAATCAACAAACACATTTAATGCATAACTGTCTGTGTCTGATCTATTCATTCATTTGATATGTCTGCTGCAAATGTGATCTCAAGGGATCTCAGGTGAATTTTGGACACAATACATTACCAATTAAAGTTGAATAAACTGGTTTTTGCTGTGTTTTGTTCTCTCCCCGTTTCCTTCTCTGTTTCTCCGTGTTCAGTGTGCGTGTGTGTGGCAAAAGGCGTGGCTGACCCATTTCCTCCGGTTCTCGGGCTGTATAGCGAGGCACACCTGTATCCCATCTCCTCCACGTCAGTGTTGCTATTTAAACCTAGTCAAGACTCCACTTTTCTCCACTTTCCTGAATTTACTTGATGGGTCTCCTTTTACAAACTATAAACTAAGCCCTATCCCTACTAGACTCTTTAAGGAGGCTTTACCTACTAATTGGCAACACTGCACCAGAACAGATTAATGTTGCCTTGTTAACTGGTGATGTAACGGACGTTTAAGATAGCAGTAATCAAACCTTTACCTCACCACACTTGACCCAGATATTTTAGCCAACGACAGACTCTTAAAATAACTCACTCTAACTTTACTTTTTGGCGAAGCTTATAGTTGAAACTCGATCAGGTGAATCGTTATCAAAACAGTCAAATAGTGATGCCGCTATAGACTTAGGCTGCTGGGGGAACTCCCATCAAGGCACTGAGCTTGAACACTTCCCATTTGGCTGTTTTTCCACCCCCCAGTTTGACTTCATATCACTAACCGTGTGCCCTTCCTCCATTGTGATGACTATATACTAATCCCAGTAATGCACACAACATGTGACTGATCCCACTTCTTTTCCGGATTCCCTGCACTCCATTGTTTTTGAAGGTCTGCTGCCCCCGGGCCATGTCATGGGGCTGGCGATGATTGTGACAGTGGCTGTTGGTACGTGGAGATGGATGGTATGGCTGTGGTGCGTTACATTCTGTTGATGTTGATGTTGCGTGATGGATGTAGAGACCAAGATGGACTTGTACGTCTACATTTATACTCTGTTTATTATTGTTGTCTGTAGCATGTAACATCTATTTTGCATGTCTGTCCATCCTGGGAGTGGATCCCACACATGTGACTCTCTCTAAAGTTTCTACCTACTTTTTTCCTCCCCGTTTAATGGACTTTTTTTGGTAGTTTTTCCTTACTCTTGCTGAGATCTGAAGTGCTTTTAGTGATACAGGAATGTACTATAGAGTAATACAGAATGCAGGAGCTGAATAATTAAATTCAGCTCCTGAATTATAAAGCACAGGCTGTCATGGTCCCCGTGGGACTGTGTCTATAGTTGAACAAAGAAGGAACAGAGCCATGAGCCACCTTAAGGTAGGTTGGTTAACCTGGGGCTAGAGTGAGTGTGTCGCTGTAAGCTGTGTTCTGAAGTGGGAATAAAGGAATGAACCAAGACTCACCTTGGTTGTGAGGGCGTCTTATTCCCTCACTCCCTCGGTGAATGTAAACTGTAACTGTAAAGTGCTTTGAGGTCATCAAGGCCTGATAACGCGCTACCTAAATACAGAACGTTTATTTATTTTTGGGGGACATTGATGTGACAGCTGTCCAAAGGTTTGTTGAAATCCAGGTTAAGGGCTGGTTTTGTTTACATTGAGTTTACGGTGGTATGGGGATACCAGGGTTGGGCAATCATTTTCCAGGGGGAGCTACATAATAAACCCAGATTGTTATCAAGTTTGTCATACCTGTTGTTATCAACATAACTTTATGATCTGAAATGACTTTACCTTTCTGCACTAAAAAACAAGACATAAATGTTTGAAAATTAGAGGTTGTTGTGTAGACAACATCAGTCCGTTGAATGGATACAGTCTCCTTATGCTCAGAGATACAGAAAAAAATACTGGTTCCAAAAGCACATTGTTCTGGAAATGAATGAGGGGTGATTTTCTAAACTGGAACTGTTATTTCCATGGCTAAGAAAGCAAGGTGGGTGCTGTGAATTACCTTAGTGTTATCTCAGCTTCGTGGCTCTTAACCGTAGAACAGAAGCGCTGGTTTTGTATCTGTGCCTCGTTGTTTGTTGGGAACATGCACGTTGGGTTTATTCCGCACAGAAGAGAAGCAGGGCTGAAGTACTTTCTCACAGAGCTCTGGCTTCATTTGGCCTTACAATACTACCTTGCAGCACAGTGTTTCTTTCCTTATTTACAGACTTGGCACACTGAGCTCGTTCACTCACTCTGGCTGTATGGTTTTCTGTAGCCGTGGACTCACACTTACACACACAGTTACCTGAGGCAGCAGAAAAACACACAGCGAAAACGACTACACTACCCATAATGCTCTCTTCCTTATGTCAGTGATTATAGTGCTTGTGTCATGATGTCACATGTTACCTCTGGAACTGTGCGAGGTGGGATGTAAACAACAATGGCGAATATATGTGAGATGTATGCATTGCATGTGAACAGTAAATTGTTATGGCCATGGGTACTTGATAAACAGAAGTTGTTAAAAAAAATTTCTTTAAAAAATTTTAAAGTTGCACATAGTTTCTGTAAAAACATGGTTCAATAAATGTGTTTGCAATGAACTTGTACTTTGTACTAAAACAAATAGTAAAATGTGGAGTTGCCAATGTTTATCTAGGTTATTATGCAATGCTTTTATTGATCTGGCCTAGATCAAATTGGGCTGTATGAGGCCGCTGAACTAGAATAAGTTTGAAATCCCAGTTTTAGACTGTGTACCGATGCAATGTCCGCTATTTTTTAATTTTTTTAATTTTTACAGTCGGTTGTCACTGTTGGCATCACACTGCCTCTAACCCATCCTCCATGTATTTTCCCATCCACCCAATCTGTCATTAATTTCCCATTCCTCTCCCCTCCCCCACAGCTCCTTTGTCCCTCCTGTTTGACTGCTGCACTGGGCTTCGCCATTTTTGCCGATGTTCGTGGCGCATGTACTTGTGTGTGTGCTAGATGTACATGTGAGTGCATGTGTGCACATAACATAGATATCACTTTGATCCTCCCCAGACATTATGCCACGGCAGCCATTAAGACAATATATTTAAAATATACCGTGGGATCAGTTGCACTTATCTGAGATCACTTTTACATTTGTTTACTATTGCATTCATTTTTAAAAGCCCTGAAAAACAGATGCATCAATTTTGATCCTATTTTCTGCAATTCACTTAGTGGACGTTTTTATCCAAAGCACTGCACAACATAAGCACAGATGTAGACAAGAGGAACAAACTGTTTCCAATGGAACACAGGTGTTGCAATGCAATGTAGACAACATATTGTTTGTTTTCCTTTTTTTTTTTTTAGATAAATAGATAGATGTGTAAGTCACCCTAAGCACTAACATCAAAGTGTCATCAACCAACATCCAGTTCAGCAATCATACCATTAACATGGACATTACTTAAGGGTGTTTAGGCCACATGTTTTGGTTGGGAGGGACCTAGATTCTGTCCCGTCCATTCCTCCCCAGGTTGAACCATACCAGACGCTACTCAAAGAACAAATAATTGGTCCCCTTCACGTGTAGAGGTCATGAAAAAGTTGGGTCTCTAGCTTTCTCTTGAACGTAGAAAGGGACAAATCAACTTGGGTAATTTGTTGCACCACCAGGGAAGTGCAAACAAGAAGAGTCTAGCTGTTGACTTAGGGCCTTGTTGTGATGGCATCACCAGGCGTCTTTCATTGGCAGATCATAGCAAGCTGGAGGGAGTGTAGACATGGATGAGGGAGCCTAGGTAGGCAGGAGCCTTTTTCGGTCATTTGTCTCTCAGCGAGCACCAAGCCTTTGAATTTGATGCCCAGCTGCAACTGGGAGCCACGGGGGAGGGATATGAAACGTACACGAAGTGACATGCAGTGCTGGACGGCTTGATATTAGTTGCTTGTGACTGAATAATATACTCACATGTAAGCAATATACTGTAGTGTTAATCATCCAGGCACAGTAAACAAATGATCACACCTACATTCTGAACATATGCACATAGACACACACACATCTCAAAGATGGCTTAAGGCTTGAATAAAAGCCTCCTCATCCTACTTTGCCTCTGATTAGGATTTCAGAGGAGTTGGCAGGGATTAGTGTAATGC
The DNA here is from genome assembly GCA_016785325.1 of Chascanopsetta lugubris. Lineage (NCBI taxonomy): Eukaryota > Metazoa > Chordata > Actinopteri > Pleuronectiformes > Bothidae > Chascanopsetta > Chascanopsetta lugubris. The sequence goes on from JAFBJT010002037.1 coordinate 196,791, forward strand.
TGCCTTGTGGCATTTAGCATAGGCTCCTGATGACAGGCAGATACACCTTCAGAGAGAGCTTGGATTCTTTCGTCTGTGCGTGTGTTTTGAAATGATACTTCTCTATGGTTGCTAAATAAATTGTAAAGGTTGCTAAATGCTCATAGTTTTTCTTCTGCCAGTCCAAAGGACATTCCATAACTGAAACTGGCACCATTCTTCATAAACCCTCGTTTTCATCCTCAGACTAGCCATGTATGTATGAAGGAACGAATCAATCCCTCCACCTTTTTGTAAACCGCTGGACTTATTAGAAATGAAGAATACCTATTGCTATACAAGCACATTTGGTTTCGTCACAGCGACATACTGTAGCTAACGGTGTAAACAAACCATGATGGTCCCCTTGTCCCCCCCCCCCCCCCCCCCCCCCCCCCCCCCCCCCCCCCCCCCCTCCCCCCCCCCCCCCCCACCACTCTCTAAACCAGCCCTCATTCCTTTATCTTTCCATTTTCAGCTGTAACTGCCCTGCACGTAAGCGATGAGAAGGGAGATAACATACAACTGGATGCATCAATGACAGTGACTGCTATTGAAAAAGCGTTATGTGTTCCAAAATCTTGTCAAGTGCGTCTAAAATCTACAAGAGAATAGAGGATGCTTCCCCTTTCCTGTGACGTATCACTAAAGTGGCATTGGAGGGGGATGAGACGCATCAGTTGATTAAATTCACTGATCAGAGAGACGAGACTCATGTGGCAGCATTGGGGGCACTCTTTTAATAAAGTATCAATAATAACTTATAACGTTATAATAAAACCCATGTTTCAATCTGTGTCAGTACATTCTATATTTATATTTTGTTTGTTCCATACGCCTCTCTTGTTAATCCCCTGCCCCCCTCACCCTTGATAAATAAGCCATTTAGAAAATCCCTGATTATTATATAAACATGGCAGAATGGTTAGACTCCAATCAAGGGGAAGTGGAAGAGTAGTGAAACCGAAATGGATAATGAATGATGACTTTTAACCCTAAAACATTTCTATTTAAGCTTTTCTCCCCCATCTGCGTGTTAACAAAAATCCGAGACAGTGCATGGTTGTATCAAAACAACACTATAAACAAGCATCATGTGGACTTGTTTCATAGAGTAAAGATGGCTGAAAGCTAGTCCAGCTCTTTCATAATGCCTGTATTATTCCTTGTTTGGACACATGCATTTATTGTATGATGTGACCCTTTAGTTGGTGTGGCTAAAAGGCTAAAATGACATATTAGCCAACAAGGACACGCGTGTCTAAAATGGTTTATTGTTATTTGTTCAATCAATAGTGGTCTGCTCTGTGGTTACCATAGTGACTCAGACAGGAGCAGCTCGTGGCCATTAGCCAGGAGGGCAATCCCTCCAGGTCTGTAACGCATGCTGTACAAACACCCTGTCCTTTTTTTTTTTTTGCTGCTGTTTATCAGTAGCGAATATCTGTTCTTTGAAGCTGATGAAGAGTCTTACCAGTGTACTGTTGTTCACCCTAACCTGCCGAAGAAGCAGTGGGAGGGGGCAGAAAGGAGGCTTCCCCCCCTGAATAGAACCCAAACATTTAGCCAGCAGTAAGCTTATTAGTGCTGTCAAGGGAAATTGAAAGGCACTATGTATATTCATGAAAGCAGCAGATATATTATATATACACCTATATTATATCTGTCATGCATCGTGGCTCCACGTACCACATCCAAATACATATGCATTCTGTATCCTTTTGATAGTAAAATCAACAGTGAAAATCATCGCAGTGACCTTTAGCACCAGTCATAATGAATTGGAGCCATGGTGAAATGATCTGGATTCACACACATGCAAACACCCAGCATGCTACTCACCAGTCACGTGCACAAATGCTGCCACATCCCTGCCCCTGAATGTCACCATGCGCGTGTAATCCAGTGTGTGTCCGATCACAATAACACAGTCAACACCACAGTCAGTCCTTAGTCGTAGCCATGGTAAAAAGGTTGCCGGCGATTTGGAATGGATTCGCAGACGAGTGAGCCACTGGATGCAGGCAACCTCTCCTGAGACTGGGGTGGATGGAGGAAGGAAAGGAAGCTACAGAGCATGCCTGAAAAAAAAAAATCCCAGGGTATTAAAACGTCACATGACCACCCAGCCACCATCACCGAGAGCAAGTGGAGGACATGAGAGCAAGGGAAGAATGAGGGGGCGGGGGGGGGGCATTGGTGAATAGGAGGAGGGGGGTGACATCACAGAGCTCTTCAATCTCCCCTTTTCATTGCAGTGACAGGGAAGCACAAGCCAATAAGATACAAGGACTCTCTGCTGTGTTGAACCCCTCCCCGAGCAGAAAGGCCTCACACAAACAGAGGCAATCATGGAGAGGGGCAAGAGACAAAGAAAACCCTCGCGAGGGGAGAAAGACACTCCCCTCAGATAAAATTAAAAATTTATAGCAATGTATTTTAACTGGTTCCCTTTACAAGAAGAGTGAAGAGCATATAGTACATTACATTGAGGAAAATCTCAAGGAGCTTCGGCACTCCTATTTTAAATTTGTTTTCATTACCAAGAATCGGTGCATATAGCTGCCATGCTGAGCAAAGAGGAGAGACCACACTATAGAATGATGATAGAAAATCACAAACATTGTGTGTATAAATATATAGAATTATGGTGATAGTAGGTATTGTCTTTATTCCATTAGGAAATGTTGAGAGTTTTAATGTGTATTCATGATTGAAAGTTCATATTCTTTTTTTTAAATGTCAGGGCCCAATCACTCACAAGTCCTAGAGACAGACTGTTCCACGATACTGAAGGTGCAATCTTTTTAAAGATTATTACGCTCTGAACACTGAATGTCCAAGAAGTCCGTTGGATGAAGTTTTTTTTTAATTCACCTATTTATTTTAATGTGTTCCATGACGAGGATGAAGGAAACAATCTAAGCAATAGCAGTTCCAGTCTTACGGTCTCGCCCTGCCTCCCTCCCCCCTCTCTCCAATAAAAAAAAAACAAAGAAAAATAATACTTTTTGGTACAACTTTATTTGAAAAAGACGACAAACATGTATTTCAATATTTTATTATCCTATCTGGATCCTACTACAAAGATTCCAGTCCAAACGTGAGAGATGTGGCGACATGTTATGTCCAGATCTGACAAAAATGAAGCACTGGTTAGCGCTGTGTGGACCTACGGCTTGTTTACATGCAATATACTGTAAGAACCTTTGTCGGAACAAAAGTCATACTTGAGAAAGCATGACGGCAAATTAAACAGCAAACAAAAGCTCTATTTTTCAATTTGAATAGTTTTTTTTAGGAAAGACTAACAATTTTAAATGAATGCTAATCTTGCATTTCTTTTTTAGCACTGCATGTCTGACAGTTGAGTTCTGACACCTGATCCGACACATACTCTTTGCACATGATGAAAGCGGCTGACAGTGTCTTTCATTAAAGTCCTTGGCACCTGATGAGAATCCCATCTGATCGCCATTGATGCTCTCTGAGGGAGGTACAAACTAAAAGAGAAAAAGAAAGAGAAAATAAGTCAAACATTGATGCAATATTAGTTCAGGGATAATACACATTAGAGAATTGAGATTTTTACTCAGAGTGAACCAGACCAGTAACCATGGGAATCATTTGAGTGAATTCTGATTCTGGCAAGTGGAATGGAGCCTCTCAATGGAATTGATGTTTTCCTGTATTTACCTACACTTTCATGCCACATGACATTCAGACAAAATACTCTGGTGACTATTAGGTTTCTGATCAGACAATGAGCTTGTGACATTCGCCTGCCTCTCAGCCAGTGAGGTTGTGGACAGTTTCATGTCACAGGTCACACACCATGGCAAGACTGAGCACCTCAATTAGATAGGCGTCAGTCAAGAGGCCACGGCATTTGTTATGCACAATTTCAAATTTCAATAAGAACAGAAATATTCAAGTAAGAATAAAATTCACTTCCTGTACAGTCACAGGAAAACATGTGACTGCTTAAGACCAAAAAAGATATACAGTTAGACTTTTAGGCATTAAATGCACCGACATGACAAAATTATTCATAATACATATGTTAGAGTACTTCTTACAACATCTTTTCAAACCTAATGAGGACCAGACCAACCTGTGACTTGCAACGGTGTTGAAGATATTTATAGGCTGTTGCGGATAACTCCTTCCTCCATCTGAAGCTGGTTGTCGGTGGCCATCTCGCCCTCAGCAAAGAACGCGTCCGAGTCGTTTCCAAAAAGACTTCCCTTTCTCTGTGTTTGGAGATATAGGACAATCATTTTCAGCAGAATGTATTCCTGACACATACCTGTATATCAAAACACATGTCAAGTGTTGCTCCTGCATACTTTGAAAATAATCAAATTATTTTGTCACACGAGACATGTTTTGAAACCTTCCCTCCCCCTTTCCATTCAAATTTGTTTTCCCTTCAATTATTCCTTTAACCCTCACCCTGAAGATTCCATCCCCAACAGTTTCATCAGCTCTGTCTATCTCCTCTGTCAGTAGGTTTCCGGAGATAGTCCTGTGGAGCTCTGGCGCAGCATCTTCTTCAATGTTTCTCAGTCCTGCCTAATGGAAACAGACAAATATGTGGTTACAAAATAGAATAAGAATTAAACTTACTGGGGCAAGTATTTTGTAAAATGTCTTTATCTGAGGATACAGCATAACAAATATGGCTGCTATCCAAGTCTTAAGGACTTGCTTGCTTGCTTGCCGCAAAAGAGATATTATAAATTAAATCACAATCCTTGACTATCAAGTTTAGATGCAGGTTGTGAAGCTCATAAAGCAAAGGTTTTACAAAAATCAAAGCATGATCAATTCAAAATATAATGTCTCTTTTTCTATTGTAGTCATTGAGGAAAACATTTCTTAGGCTGCTATGGATTTTTTTGCTGCAGTTCTACAAGTGTCCACTTGTAGAACTGCTACTGGTACGAAAAAACATCCATGACACTGAGCCACTTCCTTCAAGCTCAGTGAGCTCATGCACTGCCATGGTTGCTGTGCAGTTTCACTGCAGTGGGTCAAAAATTCCCCTCTCAAACAAGCCCTGCTTTTGCCACACACTGTTCTAGTGATACAAGAGTATTATGGTGCAGGAACAATTCATTATGTGGAGAAAAAAATTAAATTAAACCACTGCCCCCTCCCTTGACTCCCCCCGTCCCCATTGTACCTTTGAACACTGCTGTTTTCTGCAAAAGAATTGCCTTGGTTCTCAGGTGGTTGATATTGACTGGTCACTTGCAATTTTTCCGTCTCTCCTCACAGCTGCAGTTAAATCTGGCCTCGATCATAACTGTATTTAACACAGTGTTTTGCTTGTTGACTCGTCAGTGTGCTGTGTATTTTCCCTGTTCACAGCCAGACTGTTCAGTGCAAATCTCTGCTGTTTTTTTGATGCTGCCTTTGCTTTGCTGCCTTTGCTTTGCTGCCTTTTTGGACTGTGACCTCTGCATCTTTCCTGAACTTGCAGTTGCCATGTACATTTGCGTGTCACAGTAAATCAATTTGAAATTTAAAACGTCTCCCCAATGGGTTGATATACATACTCATATAATAGCTAACCTATCCTGATGATTTTGTTCAGGGAAGGGTCACCGCCTTCAGTTAAGCTGATCTACACTGCTAAATATTAAAGCATTGTCATCTTGTTTCTCTTTCACCTACAAATGTCTGTTGTCCTGAAAACGTGATAGGTCCACTTTACCTGCTTACCTGTATCTCATGGGTAGCACTTTTCTTGGTGGGCTGACAGCCATAGTACTCTTCCTGTCTCCTCTTCAATTTCCTGAAATAGTCCTGAATAAGGAAGGTAGCATAGAACTTTCCCACTGTCACCTCATCATCTGTTGAAACAGAAATGAAGGTTAACGTGGAAATCAAATTATTTTCCAATTGGTAAACCGGTAGCCTGTCCAAAGTTATGTCTCCTGTAAATGGTGTGTATTTAGATGGTGCTTTATCAAGTCTTGAAGACCCCTTGAAGGGCTTTGCAGTACTGTTCATTTCAGGTACAATTCATCCAGACACACAAAGAAAGACTGTACAGGTAGGTCTTCACCTGCTAAGGCATTCCTGCCCGACGCACCTCCTCCGGTGCCTATGAGTTGGTCTCCCTGCCAACCCCTGCAGCATGCCAGCATGCTAGACGGTGCCCCAACATGTGTCGTTCCTCTTCAGCCAGAGTCAAAAGATGCCCTTCTCGGCTTCTTCAGCCAGTTGTTCGAGGGCCTTCTGAAGGCTCGCTCCAGCCACTCCCACATTTCTCATGAGGTGCACCACTGACTTCTCCCCAAAGTCAAGGCATCCAACTTCTTCTGGGTAAATGGTGGTTCTCGATTCTGCCTGCCTGCACTTGGCTGCAAGGTCTAAGTATTTCAGCCTCTCCGTCTCCCACGGAATGGTTAGCTCAACAAGGAGTACAGTTTTTGGAGTTCCTGGACCATAGAACAATGTCTGGACGTGGGCTTGTGATCGTGGTCTTGGATGAGAACTGGAGCCTCTTGACAAGGGTGACTCTCATGCTCTTCCCAAAGCCGTCCTCAGGTCTTGACTGGCCTCCTCAATATCCACAAGATTACAGTCTCTGTATGCATCTTTAATATTTGCATACAAAAAGTCCAGTGCCCTATTCTCATGAGTGCTACACTCAACAAACAAGTGGAAAGTAGGAAGAAAGTAGTGCGAAAGAAAGTTGTGAAGTCCAATGATTTAAGTCCGCTGATGTCGCCACAAACGCTGCAGGTTGTTGGCACTGTAGCCTGGTGCTACTGCCTCATCAGCTGATGGTGGAATGTAAATACACTTATCAGTATGGTGGAGGAAGAGACCTGTTTCTCCTGCACTGATAATTCTGTAGTTTGGTACTCGGACTGCGGGCCTGGCTCAGGGTAGAATGCAACAAGCTAGTGTGTGAATGTAAACAAAGCCCCCATCTGACCCACATGTACCCCAAAAAGTGTAGAATGGCCGTACAAAAACAATAATAGTTGTGAACCACGTCGACTGGGGGCTGATATGTTTCCATGTGAAAGGAAAATGGAAGAAAACCCAAAAACCATCAATTAAGGATCAGGCAGGCAGACGACAAAGAAACTGTTATAACTGGCTGTCACTCTTATGGCGCCATTTTAAAAATGTCCATATTCAGTCCATACAGAAATAACAGGCACCAGCAAAAAATGGCATAATGCAGGTACTTCAAGGCAGGAAGTGTGCATACCTCCAATTGGTGGGATGACTTGATCAAGCAGTTTCATACTGGTGCGCTTCCAGATTTTCTTGATAATTCCCCTCAGCTCCTCATTGGCTTTTTCGAAATTACCTTTTTACAAAAAAAGAAGTAACATAATAAGAACATTACTTACTTTGCAACCCCCAGCTTTTGATGAAAAATCAGAGGTCAAAATGAGGTGATCATTTGCAAATGATTGCAAAATGTGACGTATGTGTGTGTTTACATGGCAATGGCAGTGTTTACATGATCTAACTTGTGTATTTATGCTGGATAATCTGTTTTAAAAATATGAGAGTGTACTATAATGAGATATATGTATTGCATTTAATAAGAGAATAGATTAAGAATAACATTTAATTTAACAAAGAGCAAGTAAACTGAAAAAATTGAAATAAATACAAAAAGTATTATGTAATATGTTCCATCTGTGATTGACCTGAAAAGGTTCCTGTGGCGGGCAGAGTGCTCACCAGATGCCTCATGTATACAGCGTTATAGAAAAGAATGCATTTGTATGATCATTTCCATGGACAGGTCCGGATTTCTAAACTTAAATGAGGGAAAATGTTCAAACTGTTCAAAGAAATTGCATACCACCTCCAACACCACAAATAAAAGCTCTGAAACCCATGAACCTAAATGAATTACCATGACCCGCGTTACTCATTCTGTAACAATAATTACTATTAAATATCTACATATAATCAAACAAACCTTCAGTCTTTATCCTCAGTGCTGTTCTAACCAGGGCAAACAGTGTAGCATTGAAGGTGACTGTTCCATCACTGTTGAGAGGCATGTTCATGGAGACCAATCTCTAGAAACAACACACAAACACACGTTGAAAGAGAAGTTCATCATAGCTCATTACGTTGTGCTGATCACAGCATATTGGCATGAAGTATTGAAAGTCTTGATGCCAGACAGATTTTAGTCTGCGACAGGCGGGATGTAATATGTGCCTCCTTCCTTTTACTTATTCCCTAATTGGATAATTTAGTCATGCTATTTTATTTACTCATGTGTTGTGAGCGAGGTTGTTGGGCATTATCATCTTTTGAGAATCAGTGACCCAGACTCACATCCTTGACAACAAATACCCTCAAAAGAGTGATTTTTCATAATATGACTCCTTCGAGCAAATTCCTCACCTTGCAGGCAATACGATGTGGGCAAAACTTGCCAAAGCCCAGAGGAGGAGGTATTCTCCGGAGGAGTGTCACCACATCGAGATGTTTAATACGCCCCCTGTATGATTGAATACAATTTTGAATTACACAAATATAAATGCAGACATCTGAAACTTAAAAATGAGATCATTTCTGGTTGTGGTTAAGGAACATTATTGGTTTTGGTGGGTAAGTGCTGCTTCATCCATCAAGGCTAAAAACAGACAGGATTAAGACTACAGTAAAAAAAATTTTTAGATCATCTGTACCTGAAATAAACTTCTAGTCTTAATCAGCATTAGTAACAACCCCATCAAATCAAATAGATTCAATTAAAAAAACATACTTACGTAGCCTCGGGATCATATTCAGCCCAGATTTTTTTGAACTCATCTAAGTGTTGGGGGCCAAGAATGGACCAGTCTCGTGTCAAGTAGTCAAAGTTATCCATGATGACAGCTACAAATAGGTTGATGATCTGCAGAGGATAGATGTAATACATGTGTTAACATTTGCTCAAGTATGTCCGTGTCACCACATCTTTTAATGATTACATATTGTTGAGCCTTTTTTTTTTTTTACTGTTTTACACAGTTTTACTGTGGATTTCAAAAATTACTCGAAAATTACTTTTTCTATAACACTTTTTTGTTTGATGCTCCTTTAGCTATCAGGCTCCTATATTATGGAACCAGCTCCAACTCTGTTTAGGAGGCAGATTCTTTCTCAACATTGAAGGTTTGACAGCAAAATTGTTTGCGATGGAAAGGCCTAATGCTGAGGCCAAACTAAATGTGTGCACGTATGTGTTTTACCAGAAAGGCACAGAGCATGTAGAAAGTCATGAAGTATATGATAGCAAAGTTGGATCCACAGGTGTACTCTTCTCCAGGCAAGTAGTCTGACTTGGGGTCACACTTCTTCCCATACATACTCGCCAACATCACCTCATGCCAGGCCTCCCCAGTCGCACATCTGCACAACAGATACAAACACACACACTGAAAGCACCATTTTCGAAGATGTTTCACTTCTAACCCTTGCCATCATTATCATTATAATACACTTCATGATCAAATGTACAAGACTCGCTCGATGCTGCTGTTTTAAACATGGCGGTTCATGTGTTTTATCAGTTTTTCTTTTTCGTTCGTGGATCACAATAAGCACACACCTCAAACACCTTCAAAAAGAGTGATCTTTCACAATGTGACTCTTTAAACAGAAGCACTCTTCCAACCTGAATAACAGGAGCACAGCCTGTGGGAATGTCTGGAAGTTGTTGTTGCGGGTAATGTACGTGCCATCAACCAATGCAATTTTGCCAAATATCTGCAGAACAGAGAAGACAGTTATGTTAGGGAAAAAATCATGCTTCAGCTCAAGGGCCACATCTGATGTGGAGCAACAATGTGATGTCTAATGTCCCTTTTGCACTGGTACCAGATCAGCTCTACTCAATTTGACTCTACTGGGTTTTTAGGGTCCTCCCTTGGGTGATGGTACCTGGTACCAGGTGCTTTTTTAGTACCTTTTCTTATTTCTGAGAACAAAATGGCCACATGCAAACCAACATCGCGGTGCAATGATGAGGTGCAGACAATTCCATAGAGGGTGGGGAGTGTTTTGTGACTTCCCATTGGTGGTGGGCTCAGTTTGAACAAACTATATTTTGAAAGTAACGCTGTTTGTCCAAAGAAAATGGAAAAAAGTTGAATGATTGTGATATGTAGAACACATTAATTAGCATTTGAAACCAATTGTCAAACATCCTAGTGCATTCTGCTTCGAACCATGCCAAACAGGCTTCGAGACTTCTATTCGAGTATGGATATATGGTCAATATTTGAAGACACGTTACTCATTCATTTGACAAATGTTTGTCCTTCTGATTCAATAGATTATATTTTGTGAACTTAGCCTGTAGGTAGTGTGTGTGTCTGTGTGTGTCTGTGTGTGTCCTTGTGTGTGTGAATACCTGCATTCCAACCACAGCATAGATGAAGAACAGCATGAGAATGAGTAGCGCCACGTAGGGGAGAGCCTGTAATAAAATGAACGATGGCATCGTCAGTCACTAATCCGAAACTCTAAGTTCATGACGATGACTGCCAACACTGACCTGAAGGGACTTGATAAAGGTCCACAGGAGATTCCGTATCCCCTCAGAGCGATTCAGAAGTTTCACTAGTCGCATGACACGAAACAGTCTGAAGAATGTGATGGACACGCTCATGTTCTCAGAGGACTTTTCAGAAAGAGAGAGGTGACAAATATTAAAGGGCGCTCACAGCTGAATTCCTCCAAACTTAAAGTAGCGATATGTTGGAGCAACTCACCGCAATCGCTTGCATGGGATCCACCGCCTGTCAAAGAGAAATTGTTTCAACTGTCATGCTCCTGTTGCGGACTCTGTTAATTCATTCAGGCACATTTAAAAACAGAAGTAATTACTTATGTCCTCGACAAGAGTGTACATGTTTGTATTTATTTAGCACTCTTCTAATCTCAGTCACCACCCAAAATGCTTTACGCTGCAGTTTTTTTTTCTTTTTTTCCCCCAAAGTGCATCTTTACTACTCTGACTTGTTAAATGGTGGAAACTGGGCTCAAGCCGACATCATACAAGTCCAACGATATTTATTATTTTGAGCTTTAGTCGACATTCTCTGCATATCTGACCACCTATACTCACAGAGTACAATTTGAGTTAAGTGTTGTTCTTAGGCCTCAATGTTATGGAAAGGTGGAGCCTAAATTCACATCCATGACGGTCCAAACCTTATCCGGTGTGCAAAATGCTAAAGAAACATAGATGAGTGAAGCAGTGGAATACTCACAGCACAGCCATGGAGACAGTAAAGGCCCCCTGAAGAGGCCAGAGCTGCCTGTGAGAGGAACACACACATTTAAGAGATCCCTCTGAGGAAGGACATCACAGTTTGGAAGAACTGGATGGACGTCATGTTAAAAACAATAGAGGTGGGGCTCTGGTTTTAAACAACCTTGTGGCATCCCAGCTCTGGCATGTGTATATGTGTGTATACCGTATATGCAGTATATATATACTGCTGAATTTCCCAAGGGATTAAATAAAGTATTTCAATTCAATTCAATTCAATTCAATTTCTGAAGTATATATATATATATGTATGTATAGCCATGCCATTGCAACTGTGTGTGGGAAAGTGAGACAAAACATTGAGAGAGAACAAGGCTTTGTACTTACATCAATTTCGCTCAGCATCACATCCACAACACTTCCAATTACGATGACAAAGTCAAAGACATTCCATGGATCTCCAAAATATCCCTGTGAAGAAACAGGAGAAGTCTTAATATGTGCTTATGTGTCTTGTGGTGTCACTAAGTGCATGTTAATGTCTGCATTTTTGAAGCACCCATCTATTCACCAGCTTGAATATTTGGATGTTAACCTAAATGTATAATTCAGGGCGCAGTGCGTTTTTCCCCCACAAACTGCTGTAAATGACATACACCACATTTGCACAGATTTAGGTTCTTCCTTCATTACCATTGTTCTCAACTGCTTTGATTAACCCCAACCCTAAACCCTAACCCTCGCCCTACACTCTGAACCTTTAAATAGAGATAAATATAGGAGGGACAAACCAAACACATTTTAAGTTTAAGTTAAGCTAAGCACTAACACTGCCCCTTTCAAGATTTGATGAATCCATTCAGGGAAATTGTAATCGATTAATTTTTCTCTAATTTGACGATGATGCATTCAAATACTTGTACCTTTTTATGCAAAAATAGGCCCCACAGGCAGCTATTTGTCAGTTACAGTGTCAGTCAAGTTTTTTATGGAGAATATTGCATTGCGCTTGACTCACCTTGGCTTTGAAGGCCATGAGTTTGAGGATCATCTCCACAGTGAACAGAACAGTGAAGATCACATTGAGCATGTCAGACAAGTGCGTAACGTGGTCTGACTGGTTGCAGTGCTGTAGGTTACAGAAGTACAGGTAAACAGCTGGTTGAAGATTGTCTCTCATTTAATAAATGTAACCACTTTTATCCTGCGTGGAGGACATTCAAATGGTAAGGACTTTTTTACAGATGACAATTGTGCTCCTCAACATGACATAACAGTGTTTTTCCGACGTGCCGTGTTCATACCTGCATTCCCAGACACATCGTGTTCAGCATAATGAGCAGGAACATCAGGTACTCGAAGTAGCAGGACGTGACAATGTACCACACTTGATACTGGTATGGGTTCTTGGGAATATAGCATCGCAGTGGTCGTGCTTTCAGTGCGTACTGCACACACTGGCGCTGGAGCGGTTCAAAAGAGGGTGGGGCCAGAAGGAAGAATCAAGCAACAGTTCATATCATGATTTAAAGGGGAGCTGTTGTGCTTCTCTGGACTTATAGAGGCAAACACACTGTTGTAGAGCCGAGCCAGTGGTTTCATATGAGAGTGAAGCTTAGGTGCGGGTGTGTGTTACATACCTGATTTTTATCCAGTTCACAGTTCTTATATTCCTGCTCTCCTTGCTCTTGAAAGGTAACAATGACGAAGCCTACAAATATGTTCATCATGAAGAATGCGATAAGGATGAGGTAGATGATGAAGAAGATTGAGATGGCCACCCGGTTATTGTAGACTGGGCCTTTATCCTCTAAGTTTGAATCAATAGCTTTGTACAGTATCCTAGGTAAAAAAGAAAGAAAGAAAGACACACACACACACACACACACACACACACACACATTTAACAGATGATATTTCAGTTGGAAATGCTGAAATGTATGGAAATAAGAATGATGACACACTTTGGCCATCCTTCAAAGGTGGAAATGGTGAAGAGAGTCAGCATGGCATTGAGTATGTTGTCAAAGTTAAGCTCTGAGTTGGTCCATTCCCTTTTGTGGATCTCCATTTCATGAAGCGCTCCCTCCTCGTACCTTATATACCAACCTCTGTGAGGGAGAGACATATAGTTTTAGTATATGATGCAGCATCACACTCAATTAAATGTTTACTTAATTTCTTTGAGAGAAAACAGAGGTTTTGTCAAATGTTAAATTTTAATTTTGTAAACTGCATCCACCAGACACAATCATGGATAACTAAATTTTTAAGAGTTTCACAAATCACAGGATTTATCAGATGATTCTCATTTGTCATCAAATGAACCAAATATACAAACACCATCTCCAAGACGACTAATAGTGTATATAGAGTCAATCAGGATCCTGCACATCTGTTCCATTTTTACAGGAGATACTTTTGGTCTCAAAGTGTTCGTACGTCCTCTAAAATATGGTTTAAGGAATTTGAGTTTTATATTTAATGATTGCCTGGCATTCGTTCCTCATAGCTCTCGGACTCTCATTCTTGTTATATATTTCTTGGCGACATCTGAGTTAAAACATTTACCAAATCAAATCAATATCAGCACCTTTGACAACGCACAGCTTTGCAAATGTTAGAGAAGGCCCATGCAGCAACAACACAACAACGCCCTTACTTGCACGTTTCTTCTGTCATTTTATCGGGATCTGTGCAGCTGTAGAACTTTCCCTGGGAAGGACATAAAATGAGTATCGTCATGAAAATGCAGACATAAAAATGTTTATATTATGGAAAAAATATTCAATTGGTCCTTATTGTTGTATTTTCTTATAGCACTTACTTTGAAAAGCTGAACTCCAATGCAGGCAAACATGAAGTCTAGGAGCATGGTGACCAGTACTATATTTCCAATGGTCTTGACTGCAACAAACACACACTGGACCACGTGCTAAGGCAAACAGATACAAGTCACTCATGAATTCAGTTAGTCAGTTTAGTGTTGCGAGTGATCACCTGAGAATTGAACCATCGGCTCTAATACCTTGAGTCCTTTGGCTCTGTTGATGGCTCTCAGAGGCCGGAGAACCCTTAAAACCCTGAGAATCTTCACCACTGAGATGGCACTGGATCTTTATAGTACAAATACAGGCACCATCCTTTTTTATATATACAGTAGCATATGCACATATACTATACGTTTGCATACCTTATCAGTCATAAGAACTGATAAGGTACTTATCTAGATTCAACGTACTCCATGCCCATTGACAGAAGTGACACACTGACAACCAGGAGATCCAAGATGTTGAAAGAGTTTCGACAGAAAGACCCTTTGTGAAGAATAGCACCATATGTTGTCATCTAGACAAAAAAGAAGGAAAATAAGGTCACATTTTAAACCCTCAAATCAGCCAAATGCAACGATTCACAATGAAACTATGTATAACTTTGTTTTAAAACTATTAAAATAGGTTGTCTGAATGTTAGTGTGACTGTGTTTGTGGACACCTGCTTTAAACAGTGAACGAATATGTTTCTAATAATTGAATAAAGTGTAAAAGTACTAATATTGAAATAAGAATTGAAGGGATATGTGTTATCAATGTACTGACTTAAGAATTGAGACCAAAGACTTCCATTGCTAATGATTACTGAAGTGATTATTGTCCATAAAACCATAAAAAATCTGTTCAATTCAGTTGAGACTCAATAATCATACCCCCAAATGAACACCCATTAACTTTGTGGTATCATCTGATTTATTCCTTTTAATTTGTCAAACAAATTAAAGTCAATATCATTAACTTGGCTGTCTGTTTTTACCTTGAGCACAATTTCTGCCGTGAAAACCGAAGTGAAGACGATATCAGCATAGGCCAACACCTAAAAACACAGGATTATGAATATGTTAATCACTGAAATGGTGAGGGATCGTTTTAATTTTAAAAATGACAATGTAATTATAACAACATTCTTCAAAGAAGACATGTCATACAGGGGAGGTAAGCAACAGTCACCTGATTCCTGAAAGACATGGGGTCGATGGGGTCCTCAGCAGCCAAAGATACAGATGACAGCAGGATGAAGAGGAGGATGATGTTGGTGAACGTTGTTGCATTGATGATACGATGGCAGAGCTTTCGGAACCTGAAATGGTTAAGGACATGATTCGGTTTCTTGAAAATTCAAGAAATACGCCACACTCCTGAATAAGAGAAATAGAGAAAGAGAGAGAAATATCCACAATGGCTGTCCTCTTTGCTACTTTTGATCTTTTAAAGCCAATCTGCTGAATCTGCTGTAGGTTTCTTCCTGTTGAAGTGGGATTTTCTTTCCTCTCAAAATTCAGAAACTTTTGCAAAACCTTTAGTCTCACCACAAATCATTTATTTTGGGAGAGGTAAAGGTACGTTTTTTGAAACCTGTGATTGGACATCACCAATAAGCTCAACTACATTTGATATCCCTCACTATAAAGACGGACAATTCCCATCAACATACTTGTTCTGAGGTCCAAAGATAAAAAAAGAGCTGGCGTCTGGCATTGGCACCGCTTCCTCCTTCAACTGCAGATCTGCCATTGGTCGAGGTCTGGGACTCTCTGGTATCTCAGGGTCCTCCTCCTCATCATCACCTAATCATCACAACGAGGAACTGATCACCTGTGTAAAACGGTTTTGCCAGCTCGATGTGGGGTTATTGACAATTACCTGGGAAGTCTGCCGGAGGGAAAGGGTCTTTAATCTCGTTTACATTGGACTCAAACTCGTCGATTTTGAGCTGCAGAATGTTAGACGAAAAGTGAGAAAGACATAAAAAGTAAAAAAATGAATCGTAGTGTGATCATTTTTTAAGATTTTGATGAAAGTGATCATCATAAATCCTGTTGAATACTTCACCTTGGCAGTTGTGGGGATGCCCTCTATGCCCTTGGCCCTTTGCTCAGCCAACTTCTTTGCCAGATTCGCTTTCTCCTCAGAAGCCTTATCGATTGTATTTGCCCTATAAATCAAAAGGACCAATGCAACTGCTTTACAGGGAATCTGACTGCAGGGTGTAAGATTGTCGTTTCGGATCCAAAACATGGAAAGACGGATTTCCATGTCATATTGAAAAGGGATGACTTACCTTAGTGCTTTCTTGCGTTTTTGCTCCTCTGTCTTCTCCTTCTGAGCTAAAGTCAGAGACTCGGCCTCGGCCAAATTATCAACAGCAATGGCCAGGAAGACATTTAAAAGGATAACTGAATAGAACATCAGTTAAAGATGAAGGCGATTTCACATGAGGTGCAACCATTGCTTAATGACAAATGAAATCTCTCTCTCTCCCAGTTTACACAAGGATACAATTTCCACAGACGAAGAGGATGATGAAGTAAATGCTGACAAGTATTCCAGGCATACTGGGTCCACCGTGAGCAGTAATGCCATCATACATGACAGTGTTCCAATCCTCACCTGTCAGAATCTGGAAATACAATTTGACAAATGAAGTGCTATAATCGTAATAAAATTATACAGAAAATGTCTATTGTTGAGCATAACATGATTTCAAAGTATGTGTACTTTTCCTGGCCTATCACCGATTTTACACAAATATATGGTGACCTATTCTGACTGATTCACCAATTCAAATATCACCACACTGCCAATGCACAGAAATAAAAACAATCATTTGATTGATGGAGGGTTTAAATGAGTATACTGTGACACATCTGTTCATTGGGACTCAGGGCCAGAGCATGAACACTGGTTGATCAGTTCAATAAAGGTTATGGACATACTGTACATACACAAGTGAAGGATTTCATGGATAAACCTGCCCAAATCCTCCCATCAAAATCATTTCAGAAGCTTGAAATGGCTATCGAGAAAGATTAACGACGTCTCCTTTTGGGTCAAAACATGCTCTTCGCGTATAAAGAGTCAAATAACAATTTATACATAATCTATGAACCATTCATGCTTTCTCAGCAACTGACGGCAAAGAACATTGCTTTGTACCTGGAACACTGTGATGAGGGCCTGAGGGAAGCTGTCAAAGGTGCTCCGTGGCTTATTTTGGTCTGGAAAGTTGAACTTTCCTCCAAACACCTGCATACCCAGCAGTGAGAAGATGACGATGAACAGAAAGAGGAGGAGCAGCAGACAGGCAATGGACCGGACCGAGTTCAAGAGGGAAGCCACCAGATTACTGAGAGACGTCCAGTATCTTAAAGCACAAAACATGACAATTCGTTAAGATCATCATCATCATTACCATCATTATTGTCATGAATCTTTTTCAGAAACAGAGCATCAATTGCACTCACTGTACCGTATCGATATGAATAGTATGGTTTGTAATCAGAGCCATCTCACCGGGTGACTTTGAGCAGGCGAAGCAGTCGTATGCAGCGCAGCACAGAGATGCCCATGACTGACATCACTCCAGTGTGAACTAGAATGAGCTCCATGATGCCAGTGGACACCACAAAGCAGTCAAAGCGATTGAAGAGGGACATGAAGTAGGAGCGCAAGCCCAGAGCATACATCTTCATGAACATCTCCAGGGCAAACATGGAGAGTAGCAGCTTATTTGTATTGTCTGTCGGTGGTGGGAAGTGTCGGGGGGGAAAACGGCCAGAAGAAGAAGAGAAGACAAAGAATGACACTTAAGAGAAGGAGCTCTAACATTATATACTGTAATTAATCATTTACATAAATATGTAAATATGCAATATGCCATAAAATGTCATACACTTCAGTAATCAGTCAAATCCATTATTATCTCTCAAAACAGTTCACTGTATTTTGAATACAACAGTTTAACCGTGAATAATCTCTGTAGGACTAAACATGATTGGCTGCGATGCTCTGACCTTGCCAGTGAGTGGTTCTCTCAGACTGTTTGTGGTGTTCTGTAGCGATGGCCAGCGTATTGAAGAAAACAAGCAGAATCACCCACCAGTAGAACAGTTTGGACTTCACATACACTCTGCATTTACGCCGTGCCCAACGATTCCACTTGCGGGCCAGCTTACTGCGTGAAATCGGAAAAAAAAGGGTATCGAAAGAAATTACGTGGGCCCTTAAATTGACATGGATCGCAATCACTGAGCACTAAATTCAAATGCGCTCATTAATGAATCCAAATAAATTGTGCCAGATGTAATGCATTCCAGAAAAAAACGCATTCTCTGGAGGTTGTGGTCCCCCTGGACCACATGACCTCCTGGCTGCAGAGCTCAAAGCTGATACATCTTCGATTTGAAATGAATGATTAACCCCAAAAGTCTTACGCCAAACAGTCCGCGTCAGGGGGCAACAAACTTGGAGGTCACATTTAATGGGTTTGTGACGTTTGTGACATTGTGACCAATAATAACCAGAATCAGTCCAAGTCCAATTGAATGTTTATGTCAGACTGTGAAGGTCCACTGTGTGTAAGGTCCTTTAAAGGAGCCATATTATGCTACCTTTAAGCCATTTGCAATCCCCAAAAAGGTTATTATATTAAACCATCTTCATAATTCAGGTTTGTGATATATATCTTTATATAGGTCTATATTTTTCTGTTACAATAACATCATTCATTTAGATTTATTTCAACCAACTGTATATTTCATATTATTTTAGATCTAGAGTCTTTATTTTGTGAGAGAGTTGGATACTCTTAGTGTTGTTTTGTTTTTTGGGTCCGCCCGTTTTTCTGGTCCTAACAGTTAATGCTGTGAAACATTATTTAAAACGCATTTTTATCAAAAATAAAAAGCAGAATACTGACCAGTAATATATTATCAGCTGCATTGTATCCATTTTGCTCAACCCTTCAACCTCAGATCCTCCATTCTCTGTCTGGAGCAGGCCTGATGAAAAAAAACACAAGTACAAACATAGGCAACTGCTGATGTAACACACACCACTAAATACACTTGTCATTGGTCTTTTACTCATGTTTCACTGAACCAATTTTTGGCATTTGTCCAGTGGTCCAGTGTCTCTAGTTGGGCATTCTGCAGACTGGCCAACCAACCAATAATCTCAGTAACCCGCCAGCCAGGCAGTAAATCAATTTCAATTTGTTTGGCCCACATTCAGATATCAGAATGTCCCTCATTGGGCTCGACAAAACTACAACATCCTCTGCCCCTCACACTCAGCAGGAGTGAGGAAAAAATACAAACCATATTAGCTGGAAAATTAGAAGAAAGAACCACAGAGACAGTAAGGTGTGGCAGTCCTCTATCAGAATGGACAAGCTCCTTACTGACAAGAGGAGGAGCTGCCTGTCCAGAATGTACCCACCCCACTGGAATTGTACTCTGGAGATGATAAAGTGGGTACAACTCAACAAATAGCCACTGATGGCAACACATGGCAAAAGCATAACTTAGAGATGATAACATCAGCTGATTGTGAGACTGGCCCAGTTCATCAGCAAACACTGATGGATCCATACAAGTAAGTGGATTTCCCTTTTCTCTCAAATTTAAAGTATTTAAGTGTTTACTTACAAATGCCAAAATGACACTTAATATCAGTACCACTTAGTTTTTGGATTTCCTGTAAATGGATGTTGTCTGAATGAACAGTTGTCATGAATTGTTTTGAATATTTGGGGTGTCAGATCGGTCACTGAGTTCCTGTGTGGTGAAAAAGATGTGCCATGCTCCTTCGGACCCTCTTAACCTATCCACCACTTGCATACAATGGAGGTGTCAGATGTTGATCCTACCTATATTGGGCGCTTCAAAACTGTACTCAGTGACAGGCGAAAGGAGATCATAAATAAATCTCTTCGTGGTCAAAGATAACCACAGCTCTCGATTCCAGATATAAGGACCCTCAGATGCCTATCCAGACCAAAGCAAGGAGAGGTGTGAACACATCTGAGTGAGCTGCTGAAGGACCTAAGGAAATTCATTCTGAACGTGAGCTATTTACTCTTAAATGCCTTAAATGAGCCAGACATGTTTGTACGCTCTGCCCTTGAATGCTGGCTTTTTACTGTGATCATTGCTCTTACTGCAGTGCGCAATTACCATGCACACCACCCCCAGGAAGGCAAGAGGGGAGGGCTGTCACTCCTGCTCCCTCCATCTCCCATTTTCTTTGAAAGAAAACTTTTAATAATGGCACAACTCTCCCATTGTGCTTGATACTGTCCTTGAAATGTAGTCTCAGAAATGTTGTTTCTAGTAGCATCTTTTCCATCTGTTAGTTAATAACGTACAGCACATCTGACTCTGTCTACATTCTTTTTTGTGTTGGTGGGGAAGGTTTCATTTCTCCTCAGTCTTGCCGAGGGTCAGTGGCAGACAATGTTTGCGCAGATCAAATATTTTCATATGGAGGATCTTTTGTCCTACCTTGTCCTTCCTGGTCATTGTCTATGATCTCAGCATGAGTAATCCACTCCATATATCCCTTGAGGTCCTCATCAAGCTGTTGGGTTTCTCTCAGCTTTTGAAACTCACCACGGGACTTCGCCTTCTCCCGCTCTTTTGTGAACTCACTATTGGAAATTTTGTATTTATTTTCAAATCGTAGACCAACAAGAACAAAACAAAATGTGCCAAACAAACATCAAGAATGGCTGGACTGAACTGAATAACATCGAAATCAATAATAGATAGAGAAAAGAAGATTTGTTATCCTACCCGCTAAGCACACCCAGAACCAGGTTGAGCACAAAGAAGGAGCCAACAAGTATGAGTGTGGTGAAAAAGATCCAAGGCCATTCCATTCCAATAGCATCATTGATCTGTCAGACAAAGCATATTTGAGTATCATGGAAGACACTATCACATTATACTTGGAATGAACATGGCAAACACAGCAGAACTGGAAATGGGAAATGCACTTGTTTCTGTCTGATACAGACTTTGACAGAATATAATTCCAAAAATTCAAAATTCATCTCAATTGTTATGCCCAGTTACATTTTAGCACCATAATACCAATCTTAATTCATTTGCTCCCTAAATGTTCACTTGTGGATCTTCTGGGTAGAATGTGGAGGCTCCTCTCCTTCAGATTTCGCTCTAGCTGTCTTTCTTTTTAAGACAGCATGAAATGATCAGCAATATAGCTGCTCTTTACACTTGGGTCAACTGCATAGCATTAGATGTGGCTTTTCACAACACATTGTTTATCAGATATGTCTGCATCAACACCATTCTAATACCTTACCCAGTACAGGATGTCTGTCCATCCTTGTGTCGTGATACACTGGTAGACAGTCAACATGGAAAAGCCCAAGTTGTCAAAGTGGGTGATTCCATGGTTTGGGCCTGGCCACCCAGAACGACACTCCGTGCCGTTGATGGTACACCGGCGACCGTTCCCTGCTTGAGCACACGGGGCTGGCTTCTCATTCTCCACTGTTGCAATTATGTCTGAATGCCGAAAGAGGGCGATGGAAAAGGTTAGTGTAGTGTCTTTGTGTGATTGTCGGGATGTCAACATGCAATCGGTCTGCTGGAATGTTTCTCACAGTTCTATTTACACAAGAGCAACATAACCGGACATGCAGGGGAAGGAAGGGGAATCGGGCATAGAAGGATCGAACATCCAACAGAGGATCTATACTGCACCTGTGCCTGTGTAGTAGCATGTCTTGTGCATTTTGCACTTGAAGAGCTCAAGCCCCATGATTGAGTAAATGGTGACCATGAAAAGGACCAGTAAGGTGATGTGGAACAAAGGAAGCATGGACTTCAAAATGGAGTTCATCACCACTTGAAGACCTGGTGACACATTTTTGAACGAATCGTCATTAAAGCAAATCAGATCAATCATCGCGTACAATGTAAGGTATCAACAATTTCAAACATGTTGCTTCTGTAATATATTAAGCTACAATGAGTTAAAATCCCATGAATATGTGTTTAATGCTTGAGTGGGTTAAAAGTACTTTTTGTTCCAGTTAGCATAAACGTTCCCCCCCCCCCCTCCTTAATTTTGAATTATATTTGATTCAGTTTATTTTTTTGTACCCAATTAAGACCTGTAGGTCAAATTGGGGGGAAAGTTGTTCCGACAACAATATGGAATCAAATCTTGGAATGAGTTTAGTCAGAAAATATACTAAGCAAAGTATTAGATTTATCTGCAAACTTTAAACTTACTTGGGACGCCAGAGACCAGTCTGAGTGGCCGGAGAACTCTGAATGCTCGCAAGGCTTTCATATCAAAGCCGCCGCCTTTTTCACCAACTGGAGCCTCGACACCACTGATGTGGTTTATGGCATCCACAACCACGGTGAATAGTCTGAGGAGAAGAAGAAAAAGCAGGGTGTTGTATCATAAAAGAGACACTATTTGATTTGACGTTTAAGTACCATTCATCTGACTGACTACTATAGAACCCATACAGATGACACCTGATAAGCCTCAGATTTTCTCAAATGACCAAAGTGTAATTAGCATGTTTGCACACATTTATCAACTTACCCAACCGACACACATACAAAGTCCAATATGTTCCAGCAGTTTCTTAAGTATGCATCTGCATGGAAGAGAAATCCATAGGCAACAATCTTCAGGAAACACTCGATAGAGAAGATGATGAGGAAGATGTACTCCAAGCTTTCCTGTAAAGGAAGTAGCTTTCGTTAAATTCTGTGTTACAGATAATCCCAAATATGTTTTGTTTTTTAAATCCAAGAAGGAATAGCGCCCCTGTCTGAAATTTGAACTACAATTAGGCACGATTCCAACAAATAAAGCAAATGATTGCCTATCTTTCATGTGCAAGATTAAAGTGGAAAATGAGAAAATGTAAACATTTAACCTGATGTTGATGTTGGTGTATGTGATCAATTGTGAAGTGTTTGAAGCTTAAGAAACCTGAAGTAAATACTGTCAACCCGGAAATAGGGTCTGTGTTGTGTTTATGTTCTTTCCCTCTGTTTATGTTCTTCCCTGTAGAGACGACTCCCTCCTCAAGTAAATATACT
>JAFBJT010002065.1:0-27772 GCA_016785325.1 Chascanopsetta lugubris
GGGGGGGGGGGCTTGCTAAGCCTGAGCATCAGCAAACACGTGCGAGCCTGACAGATGACAAGCTCGGGGGCATCCTGCTGTGTCCCTGATCCCAACCGCATCCATGCTGAAGGCTGGTTTGCTGACAGGAAGTGAAAATACTAATCATGTTTAAGTCCATTTAACGCAGAGTGCAGGGTCTGAGGAATGATGGGCGCTCCAGCCCCCTGAGAGTCAAGTGGCAGATGTTGCAGTCGGTGGGGCTAAGTCCTTACATTTATTTCAAAATTCTAGCATTTAAAGGTGCATTGTGTAGTATTTAGAACAAATTATTTCCATCCATCTGGGCAGAAATGAAATATGCAATGATGTTTTTGGATTTGAAAAAAAGAAATCAGTGCAAATTGTTGTTTGGAGCCCGTTATATACAGAGTGGGAGAGGGTCCTCTTTGTGGGGGCGTCCATATTGCGCCATCATATTCTTATAGTTGCCTAAAATAGGAAAATATTAATGACTAAATAGTTTCTCTAAAAATCCTGAGAAGGGAGGGTTGAAATGAGGTGCATTCTGCCCAGTGAATCCCACACAATGTCCCTTTAATTGGAGAATAAATCATTTTCTGTCCCCATGACAACCGTGCAGATCTGACTCACGCTGACCGTCAGCTCTTTAAGGAGGGGGAGGGGCCTTCCTCAGACAGGAAACCCAAACAGTCCCAACACAAAACCAACGTCCTCTGCATTTCTTTTGGAGTCACTCCCTCGCTGTCATGACTCAGCAGGGGGTGAGAGGGGGGTGAGAGAGATAGAGGGGGGGGGGGGGGGCTCACTCTCTGCTCTTTTCTCCCATGACTCAAGGCAAAATTAATCTGCACACCTCGAGTCAACTCCACCCCATTATGACCTCTCAAGCTCCTTAGAGCTTAAGACAGATGGTCGCGTGAGACATGTGAGGCATTTTGTGTGTGTGTGTGTGTGTGTGTGTGTATGGGAGTGCGCTGGCCAGTGTGAGTGGGCTCTCATTTCTTGAAACTCCCTGCATCACCAGGGAGGGACGGGCACGCAGCCTGTAAGCCCCTGATAAGGGCCGCGACCCAAACAAACCCCCCCCTCCCCCCCCCCCCCCCCCCCCCCCCGGTGTGTTCAGTGGCAGCTCCTTTGTGCTGGCAAAGATTGAGATGACCCTGACCAACAATCATACAAGGAATTCAAATAAATACCTTCCACATGGAATCAGTGCAAGGGGTAGATTTAGATTCATGACTCAGCATTTTTGACCTTGTGAGATTTGCCTTAAAAAAAGAAATGGGACTCTGGAGTCCGTGCCAGTGCGACAGCTGACTTGAAGTAGGCCACTTAACAGAGGGCATCACCTCTGTTGGAACCACATCCACTGGACGTTGGACAGAGACTTTAAAATGCTGACATCTGGAAGTGACACTCACCGTCGGTCGTTTGTTATGTTCTGACTGGATCGTCTTTGTTTTTGGAGTGATCGTCATATTCCAACACCAATTGGTGGAGTCATAGGCTGCTGTTCAATCACTAAACAGGGTAGTAGAGTGTAACATTTAGTCAGTGAGGTCATTTCCATTTCTATTGTCAGAAAGTGAAAAAAAAACAATTGTATTGATGTTTTACTTGTGTGTAAAAGTATCTATTTATTTCTTATATACATTATTTGTGTATAACTTCACTAAATGTATGAGTAGTTGTCTTTACGACCTCAGAGAGAGGCCTTTATATTTGTATTTTACTCTGTGAACTGGTTCTGTCTAAGGAGACCGTCCTGTTTTTACAGTAGCCCAGAATGGACAAACTAAACTGCTTTGGAGTTCTGATATTAACTGTGCGTTATTCACAGTTCTCCTATATATGCTCAGCGGCGAAGGAAGCAGTGAATAGCAACAACAGCATGAAACTTTTTTATAGATGATCCACTCTTAAAAATAGTTGCAAAGAATCTTAGAATAGGTGGAAGAGCAATTGTGAAACATGCAAAATATAAAAAAAACGGATGAGATAACATTGAATTTAAAAGGTTTTTGTTTCGTGGTTGTCGTCCTGTAAAATGTACTCAGAGAAAATGGCGGGAGGCTGAGCTTATGTTCCATTGGTGACAAACTCTGGCAGAATTCACGCCTGGATGAGTGGGAGCTCGGAGCGCTGCGGCTCTGAGCAGGAATATTATGCCAAGTCATATGCAGCTGAGCTCTTGGCTGCTTTCTATAAGTGTGTTTAACTCCCTTTATGCAATGGTGAAGTCCAAGTCATGTGTCCAAAGCCTCAGCAGATTTCAGTCCAATCTCAGAGTGATTAGCGAGGCTTTTCAGTCTATCCTTAGCCGCCCATGTATCTGATTAGCAGGTGTAGGGCCGCCGCTGCTGCAGGGGGGCTTTTGAACTGCTCTCTCCTTCCTCCGCCTGCCTTCGCTGCAGCCTTTTCCTGGGAGTTTACAGCTGAAACACACTGGAACTAACCCTATTTCCATTTTCTGGATTATAATTCGCGATCATGTAAGTATCACGCCGACTCTACACGTTGGAATGCATGGGACGCTGCGCTCGCAGGAGCTCACGTCGAGTTTGAATGACGACACGCTTTGAAGTTTTTTTCCTTTAGCATGACTCATACAAAGAAAGGATACAATCGTGCGCGTTAAACTGCATGAACTCGCGCCGGCCCGCGTGCAGGATGTGATTTGTTTTATTTTTCCTTGTTTGAACTCTTACAGGAGCCTCGGCTAGTGAACATGACACCTTAGGGATGAACGGCATTATTCTGCCGATCCAAGGCCACATGTGTTTCCTGGTCCTGGTGGATAATGCAAACTACTTCTTGCATGTGTGATGCGGTGAGGAGAGTGGTGCAAGCTAATGTGTTTAGCAGCGGCTAATTCTGACAGCAGTGGTCCCTGCCTGGTGCACAGTAGTGATTTCGCACTCAAGTCGATTTGGTCAGTCTGTGTGTCAATATGTGCGCGTCTCTTTGGCGTCCTGCAAACACAGGAGGCAGAATTACAGATGTTCACATGCAAGACTGTAGATTTTCACATCACTGCTTTTATATAGGTGCAATTTCTGTGTTCATATTTTGGGAGGCAGTGGTCATAGAGTGGTCGCCTTTGGATGCAAAAGTCAATAGTTCAAATCCCGCTCGGAACCTACTGTAGTGTCCTTGGCCCCCAGCGCTGATAAGACTTTTGACTTTTTGACTATTGGATATGTGGTTGAAAATGACATGACATATTCAAATGTTGTGCTCCGGCTTGTTCGTATAGGATCATCATGTACATTCATTATGTGTGAGTCAGGCCCACTTTAATGTGAAACATCAAACCTCTGTATCAAGATAATGGATGGATGAATGACCGGCTCGGATCTTCTATCGTGTTGCTGGGGCAGATGTGGGGCTGACGGGATGGAGGAGCTGACCTCTGACCAGAAGGTTGAGGGTTCGATTCCACCCAGTCTGCATGCTAAGGTGTCTTTGGGCAAGATACTGAACCCCACGTTGTCACAGATAAATAAAAAAAAAAAATTAAAAAAGATGCACAGAACTGGGTGAATGTAATCTGCCTTCATGACCTGATGAAGCCCGATATATAAATAAATACAGACCATGTTTCATTTGTTATGATAGAATAATATATTTTTTAACTCTTAAAGTTGAATCCTTGGAGCATAAGAATACTATTTGCCGACTATGAGTGTGTTTAACGTGAAGGTTGGCGACATGACGTGCAGGAATATTTATAACAATCGACCACATATGGGGGAATATCTCCTGCACTGCTGCTAATGCAAGAACAAGGGAAACAGCCAAACCATGTTCTGTATAGGTGTCAGTCAAGCTTAGCTTATTTCTATTTGCACTTCATATTTGGGCTGGCACTCCCCTTCCATCACACAACAATGGATTCTCCTCACCCCCCCTGTATTGTCTCAGTGAGAATACATGGTGCTTATTACAGATATTGTAGGTAATCCTGTTTTATTCAGGGGAGGAAGAGAGAGACCGGCTCCACTGACAGCCACCATCACTGAGGTGATGTCCACTTTCGCTGCCATCACAGAGACTTAAGCTTGTTATTTAAAGTCACAGGGAGGATTTATTTGTGGCTCCATCCTCATTATCCCTGTCTCCATTTACTTCTTGATCTCCACAGCAGCATGGGCATAGAACGTGTAATAACCATGTGTCTCCTCACAAACATGGTGATGTGATTTTGACAGATTACTGTTGGGTGAAAAAAAAATGCTGAGTTTGCACAATTCTGACATAATCCCTGAAAGAAAAGAATCATCCATAAACTGAACGTCAAAACGAGTCATTTTTGGAGGACACGTGAAATAAATGTCTGAGGACGTTTCGTCCTAGAGGAAAAACAGCGTGAAGAACAAAACAGGAAGTCCAGTTTACAGTGATTCCAGCCTTAAACATGTCTGTTTACGGAATGTTCTTTTTCAGATAAGCCTCATCTTAACCCAGATCAAACCTGAAATGGTGTAACTTACTAAAGAACTTCAGAGAAGAGGCCGAGGAGCCACACTGAGATAGCAGGAAAAAATAAAAAGGACATAAAAGAGCGACGGGTAGTTGATCACATGAGCAGGGTGATTGAGGATAAAGAAAGCAGGAAGGACTGTTTTCATTGTTGTCAGGTCTGTTCGTTTCTCCTACAAATCCTACACACTGTGCCTTTACAGACGGACTTTGTGACTTGTCACGATGCACTCTGCATTTTCTACAGTAGTTCTCCTACAGCCAAAACATACGCAACATAATAATGCTGAAATGAAGGACGGCAACAACCAGATCACTGTCCAATACATTGGTTTGTATCGGGACTGAGGAGCAGAGACCTGCTGCCCTGATAAGTGACACTGGACGCAAGACTGCATCATCATGATGAACCCTCATCATGGGATCATCCGGGATTAGGCTCTTTATCTTGTCTTGAGTCATTGCTTCACTCTCGGGCTAGGGGGCGTGGCCTACGTTGATATAATAATGTAAAGTACAGCCGGTAACAGCATACAATGACAGTACAACTTATTCTGTTGTATGGTGTGTGTGTGTTTATATAGACTTTACACTTTACCCCTCAAAGCACTGGACAGTACAGTTTACATTCACCCAGTCACAAACATCCACACTGTGCATCTTTGTGTTGAGCACATGAGACAATGTGGGGTTCAGTATCAAGGGAAGGTGGGAATCGAACCCTCGACCCGCGAGTCAGAGGACAGTTCCTCTAACCCCACAGCCACAGGTGCCCCCGGTGAGTGTGTGTGTGTGTGTGTGTTCACAAAAATGGACCATGTGTTGTAATTTCTAACCCGCAATGTTTATATCTCCCACCCTTGTTGACTCCTGCGCACTGTGCCTTTAAACTTTAATTACCTTCCCCCAAATATGGGCAGACAACAACAGTTTCCTGTATCTTCTCTGTTTTTTGTTTTTTTCTCCTTCCTATCCATCTCCTCCTCCAGTGTCTCTCAGTCTGGGATGACCAGGAGCCATGCAGGTGTGCGGCACCCCCCCTTCACCTGAGCGGCCCGACAGGGACATGACAAGCCCCTGGCTCCGCCCCCTCCATCTGCTCACGTGAGAGCCGAGACCCCGCCCCTGTCCGCTCGCCATGTCGTCCCACAAACGCGGCTTCCAGTGCTTCAACGCCGTCGAGGGCGTCCCCGGCAGGTCCTCCCTCCCCTTCAAGCACCACATCAGCCACCTCCCCCGGATCCCGCAGCATGGCGTGGTGGCGCACCACGAGCCGCTGGGCGTGTGCTACCTGTGCTCCGAGTACAGACACGCCCAGGCCCTGGAGGCCCTGCAGACGCAGGTCCTGCCCCTGTACCACCCGTGTGTTCTCGGGGGGCCCGAGGAGGAGCACCCGGGCCACGCCGGCCACATCCATCACCACAGACACAATAAGCGGGTGACGCTGGTGAAGAACAGCGACCCCTCCGTCAAGAGGACCATCGTCTTGCACCGCCGGAGCATCCGCAGCTTCGGCCTGTTCTTAGAGGAAGTCTCTGAGCTCATGCAGTTCCACATCAGGAAGCTGTACACTCTGGAGGGCCGCAAGGTGAGGTCATGGACTCTTTCCTTTGATTTGCTTTTCCTGCAGTTTGGGAGTTACACACATATTTTTGTCACTGGTATATATGTGCGCAGGAAAGCTCTTTTTCACAGAGGAACCTTAATACTTTCCTTTGTGGTTTAATGAGCGGAGAGGGAAGGTCACATCTGAGGTGTGTAAATACTTTAGCTTCAACGTACACTGGAAACTATGTGACCTCATGTTGGTGTTGCCACCCATGACGGAAAAGCCTGAAATTTGATGACCTTTGACCCCAAAAGTCAACAATAAACTCAATATACATACTGTACTGCCCCCTACCTTCTTATGTTGGCATTGGAATCTAGATACTTGTTTGTTTTGGGGGATACTATGAAGACATACATTTCACTAAGTTTCCACTTGCTTCTTTGTTCCTACTCTAATTCTATAGGAGGATAAACATTTTGAGTATGTGCATAAGGGAATAAAACAGGGATATACCCTGACATACACACACTCTCACACTCACACACACACTTTCAGATTGTAGCTATCTCCCCGAATCCCATTAATCTTGGTCAAATCAGAGCTATTTTCGAGAGAAGAGAAACGGGTCATGGTTGAAACTCCACTCTCCTACTTTGAGGTGTCTCAGAAATGTGTCTTCCTCTGTGGTAATTAATTATCTTCAGCGTGGGCTTTGTGTGACCCACAGATGAAGCCATTCATCTGCCTTCATCTTTTTTTTTATTTACCTGGAGTGGATCTGAAATTCAGAAGTGCATCATCATCAAAACTAAACCGCAGAATCAAATCTACAAAACTCTCAAAATTGGACTTCACGTGTCAGAGCCGTCAGGAGAGCGCGAATTCAAAAGAGGCATGAAAAAGGAGAAAGTACCAATGTCAGTAAATGAAAAGTATGAGTATTTTACAGAAATGGCAGAAATTATATACAAATATTGATTTTGTGATTGATATTCAAGGCCTAGTTAATTATATATATTTACTGTAGATAGAATTGAAATATCTATAGAATTATTGGATATATTTTTCATGTATAGAATTAAGTTACTCTATTGTGAGAGATACAAAAATACCTACATTGAGTCTTTGTGTATATTTGAGATAAAAAAATGCTCCTAAAATCAAAAAAATGGAAACATAAACTTTAAAAGGTCTATGTCAACTAAGATTTGTTTCAGAGGCCATCATGAGGATGGATGGGCATATTAGTGATGAAGCAAAATACATTGTAGTTTACTAGGTAGGTACATTTTTACACTGAGGCCCAGTGTGAAAGATTTAGGTCAAATAATTTCAATTTTCATTTGCACAAATGTAAATCAAAAATCCTCCTTCAAAAAACACTAAGGTGCTTTCATGAGTGCACAATCATCTAAAAATATAAATTGCTGTTATCATTATTCAACAATGATTCCTTTGTATTTACATCGGGGGCAAGTCTTCTCTCTCCAGAGGACACCATGTTGTATACTATGATTTTATGGAGACTAAGTTTTTTATGATATCTGGAGTCTAACATAGGCTCTCATATACGCCTGGAAGGGTAGAGTGAGGTGACGAGCTACAGCATGTAACTTCATCACTAAACCCTACACACTGTACCTTTAAGGACAGACTTGGTGTTTAAAAGTAAGACTTCTCCTTCATGCCTCCAGTGGTACTCAGCAGTGCCCACTGCTCTCACCAGTGAGGCTGGTTTGCACAGTCATCTGGTGAACTCTCAGAGAGATCATCCTGGATTAGGCTCTTTATCTTGTCTTGACTCACTGCTTGACTCAGAGCTCTCTCCTTTACATGGATTTAGAACACTTAGCTGCACAAATGAGGGGACGGTGCAAAGGACAGAACATATTGGCACTGCACATGTTCCCCCAGTGTTTCCTGATTATTAGTTTCCAAGCTCAAACAAGACATTCTCCCAGTTTTTCTATGACTATTCAGAATCAATTCCGGGTTCTCTGTTTCAGATTGACAATGTGCAGAGTCTCATTCAGTGCCCCAGTGTGCTCGTCTGTGTGGGACGGGAACCTTCACATCCTTCCATCGTGGAGAATTTAAAGAAAAAGTCTGGCGATAAACTTCCCAAGTTGAACGGGAAGTCATGCTCCAGTGTCTGTACCGAGGGACACAATGGTAAGAGAACCAGTTTTCAACAGTATCTCTTGTTTTTAAGATGGACTAGGAATGATTTTTATGAAGATAGAAAGTGAGATAGAGGTGGAATAGAGACTATCCTTGGCAGAGCTATTGAATTGTTTGTATCTTTGTATTTTTAACTATCAGCAAAAGAGATCTAATTCCTTCTTCTTGTCTTCTCCCTTTTCCTCTTCGATAAGGACCAACACAAAAAAGTGACAACAACCCAAACCTGGAATCAGACAACCCATCTGAAAAGTCCCTCCCGAATGGAAGCAACTCTCCAGATAACGTCACTTCCTGTCCAGCCACTGGTGATGGTCTGATACATGACGATATCGAGAAACAAGTCCGCATCAATAAAGATGGGAGTTTGTCGATGGAAATGAAAGTGCGCTTCCGGCTCCAGAACGATGAAACCCTGCACTGGTCCACACAAGTGAAAAAGACAGCAAGCAGGACCTGTGACTTCCTCCAAGGACACAACAACTCGTATTTTGCACAAGTTAGTGATAGAAGCTTCTCCGAGTCAGAAAACCTCTCTGCTGGTGAGCAAGATGAGGGTTACATCACTCGGCGCCACCCGAGACATGTGGAGGAAGCTCACTGCCCTCACTGCCGTGGTTGCGGCCAAGATTTTGACATCTGGAAAAACATCCCCGGGGCGCACGGAGCCAGTCGCTGCATCCACTCATCGAGTTCTAACGCGTCCTCGCATACGACGGTCTCTAGAAAGATGGTGGTCAAAAGGCAAACTGTATCAAGCGAAGACCATGTGGAACAAGTGGTGGAGACGCAGACGGTTGAAGCTGCAGAAACTGTGGAGTTCTGCACCGTCCAGAGTGGCACTTGCTCGCCAAAGTGCGATGAACAATCCTGCAGAGTGGACGACGGTGACGAGTGTGAAGAAGGTTCCACAGATCAGGTCAAAACGGAGAAAGAGGAACGAGCAGGAAGTGGTTCTTCCCAAATACTAGCAGATCACGAGGAGGCTCAAAATGATGAGGGTGACAATGTCCCTAAGGGTGATGAGGCCACTGAGGAGGCGGGGTCAGATAAAGGTTCACCGACACAGCAGTTACCCGACAATTCATCAGTGTCCTCGAACAAATCCAGAAAATCAAAACCCTCGTTCACTTGTATTTGTGATGCAAATGGACAAGCTAAGACCCAAGATGAGGAAGAAAGAGATCAATCAAGTGCCATGTCAAATAAGTCTGAAGAAATACCAAATGTGGAGTTGGAGGATGTAGCAGAGAAAAGATCCAAAAGTGCCATGTCAGTTCAGTCAAATGCCTCGAATACACAAGCAAGACCTTTGAGTAGCTGCTCTGTTAAAGCTCTTCCAGATGGCGAGCAAGATGAGCCAGAATCTGTAGAATCAAAATCTGCAGAGGAGAGCGTTCAAAACCCAGCAGAAGAATCTGAGAATGACACTGAACAGAGAGCACGAAGTGTAATGTCGGTGAAATCAAATGTTTCCGCAAGATCTAAAGCGTCACGAACCTCCGGAGCTTCACCAAAAGACAATGACGAGAATCTGGAGGAAGCTGAGGGAAATGACGACAGAGTGCCAAGTGTCATGTCGTCCAAATCAAATACCTCTGCAAGGTCTGCACAGTTGAGAGCGTCCAAGCCAAATGATGAACAAAGAGCATCGAGTGCCATGTCAGCAAAATCAGCCGGCTCTAAAAGGTCTGAAATAGAGACTGAACAAAATAGAGAGGAAGAACAAAGGACACCGAGCGCTTTATCGGGAATGTCCCTGAATCCAGCAGATCAAGGGGAGGAGGTAGCGGACGCTGTGGAGAGAGTTCAAAGTTCAATGTCAGTAAAGTCAAGTGCGTCCACAAGGTCCAGAAAATCCAGAACCTCTGGTAAAAATGTAAACGAAGAAGATGAAGGAAATCAACTTAGAGCCGCGAGCAGCATGTCAGTAAAGTCAAATAGCTCTGGAAAATCAATAATGTCGGCCCAAAATGGAGAAAGTGAAAGGGCAATTAGTGCAATGTCAGCAAGATCTGGCAAATCAGATGCATCTGCAACTTCAAGAAAATCAAACGGTCGTGAGGAAACAAGTGAAGTGAAGGCTGAGGAAACAAGAGAAGTGAAGGCTGAGGATGAGGAAACAAGTGAAGTGAAGGCTGAGGATGAGGAAACAAGTGAAGTGAAGGCTGAGGAAACAAGTGAAGTGAAGCCTGGGGATGAGGAAACAAGTGA
Organism: Chascanopsetta lugubris; assembly: GCA_016785325.1. Taxonomy (NCBI): domain Eukaryota; kingdom Metazoa; phylum Chordata; class Actinopteri; order Pleuronectiformes; family Bothidae; genus Chascanopsetta; species Chascanopsetta lugubris. The sequence goes on from JAFBJT010002065.1 coordinate 10,433, forward strand.
AGTGAAGGCTGAGGAAACAAGTGAAGTAAAGGCTGAGGAAACAAGTGAAGTGAAGGCTGAAGATGAGGAAACAAGTGAAGTGAAGGCTGAGGAAACAAGTGAAGTGAAGCCTGGGGATGAGGAAACAAGTGAGGTAAAGGTTGAGGATGAGGAAACAAGTAGTGAAGTGAAGCCTGGGGATGAGGAAACAAGTGAGGTAAAGGTTGAGGATGAGGAAACAAGTGAAGTGAAGGCTGAGGAAACAAGTGAAGTAGAGGCTGATGACGAGGAAACAATTGAAGTGAAGGCTGAGGACGAGGAAACAAGTGAAGTGAAGGCTGAGGAAACAAGTGAAGTGAAGCCTGGGGATGAGGAAACAAGTGAAGTAAAGGTTGAGGATGAGGAAACAAGTGAAGTAAAGGCTGAGGAAACAAGTGAAGTAAAGGCTGAGGAAACAAGTGAAGCAAAGGCTGAGGAGGAGGAAACAAATGAAGTAAAGGCTGAGGATGTGAGAACAAGTGAAGTAAAGGCTGAGGACGAGGAAACGAGTGAAGTAAAAGTTGAGGACGAGGACACGAGTGAAGTAAAGGCTGAGGACGAGGAAACAAATGAAGTAAAGGCTGAGGACGAGGAAACAAGTGAAGTAAAGGCTGAGGACGAGGAAACAAGTGAAGTAAAGGCTGAGGACGAGGAAACAACTGAAGTAAAAGTTGAGGATGAGGAAACAAGTGAAGTGAAGGTTGAGGAAACAAGTGAAGTGAAGGTTGAGGACGAGGAAACAAGTGAAGTAAAAGCTGAGGACGAGGAAACAAGTGAAGTAAAGGCTGAGGACGAGGAAACAAGTGAAGTGAGGGCTGAGGAAACAAGTGAGGTAAAAGCTGAGGATGGAGCAGAACCAGTGGTGAGAGCCACTAGCGTCATGTCAGTTAAGTCCTCTGTGTCTGAGGGGAGGCCACAAAGCGTCATGTCAGTCAAATCAGCAAAGTCAGGGAGGTCAAATGTTTCTGCAAAATCTGGCAAATCTAAAACTCCTGAAGTTACTGATAAAGAAAATGATGAGGAAGAAACGCAGGAGGGAGCAGCGAGCTGCAACGATGAGGCTGACGAGAGACCAAACTCCAGTATTTCAGCCAAGGAAAATCCTGATGGAGACGATGAAGCTGAGGACAGACCGTGCAGTGCCAAGTCAAAATCATCTGTAGCGTCCGTTAGTTCAAAGGCCTCAAAATGTCACTCTGAGGGAAATAATGCGGAAAGAGCAGCAAGTGCAATGTCAGCAAAATCTGCAAAGTCAAATGTCTCTGCAAGATCAGCAAAATCAAATGCTAGTCAGGCTCTTCCGAAATGTAATGGTGATGTTTGTGACGATGAGGATTCTGCACTTGAAACCAGTGAGAGATCATCAAGCTGTATTTCAGCAAAGTCAGGTCATTCGAAATCCCGTGTGGAAGAAAGGGTTCCTAGTGCCCTGTCGGTGAAATCCACAAAGTCAGATGTGTCAGTGAAATCCGCCAAATCAGCACGATCACATACTTCTGCCAAATCCATCACGTCAAAGACTGGTGATGTCACGGGTGGAGAAAACTCCACCGCTGACCCAGATCAAGAGGAGAGAGCTCAGAGCAATCTGTCAATCACGTCTGCTAAATCTGCCGAGTCACATGCTTCAGCCAGGTCGAAGAAATCGAGAGGTTCCGCGGCACCGCCTGAAAACTGTGATGATGTCACTGAGGAAGCTGAGGGGAGAGCACCAAGCTCAGTATCGGTCCGATCAACGGAGTCGCATCTCTCGGACCGATCCAAATGTTCTGCTCGACTTCCACCTGAGGGAACTGAGGAAAGAGCAGCGAGCAGCATGTCAGTCAAATCAAACAAGTCTGCGGGCAGGGCAGCAAGTGCTCTCTCAGTGAAGTCAGCCAAGTCACACATTTCAGCCAAGTCTGTGAAATCAGTGACCTCTGAAACTCCATCTGCCAAGACCAATGGTATTCCCGATGCAGGAGATGGTGAAGAGGACAGGGCCCAGAGTGCAATGTCTGCCAGATCCACAAAGTCTAACAAACAAGACGACCCCACTGAGGATAGAGCCCCGAGTACCATGTCGGTCAGATCAGCGAAATCAACTGTTTCCGCAAGATCCAAAAGATCAGCTTTAGAGGATGTTGTCAGCGGAACCCCTGACGGTGAGGACGAAGGAAGAGCAATAAGCTCAGTGTCAATCCAATCAGCTGAGTCATGCGATACTGGAAGGTCAATCAAGTCTGCTCAAGAAGAGCCAACTGAAGAAAGAGCACCAAGCCGCATGTCGGCCGAATCAAACCAATCACGTGTTTCAGTGAGGTCCGGCAAGACTGCAGAGAGGGCGGCCAGTGCTCTCTCAGTCAAATCAGTCAAATCAAATGTTTCTGCAACTTCCAGAAAATCGGGTGCCTCTGCCTTAGAGGACGGTGTTGAACATTCGGAGGAAGTAAACGTGGAAGAGGACAGTCAAGAGAGAGCGATGAGCTCATTGTCGAAAGCCTCTGCTAAGTCAGCACAAAGTTCTCTGTCGGTCAAATCAGCAAAGTCAAAGGCTTCTTCAAAGTCTGTCAAATCAAATGCATCTGAGGTTCATTCTGCCCAGATGAACGGAGTTCCTGATGAAGACGTCGAGGAAGAGGAGACTCGAGAAAGAGCACAGAGCGCAGCATCGGCCAAATCTGAAAAATCAACTGTTTCCAATAAATCGAACAAGTCAAAAGGGCCAGGTGAAGAAAATATAACTGACCAGGAGGAAAGAGCTCCAAGTATCTTGTCTGTCAAATCAGCAAAATCTGCAAAGTCAAGTGTTTCAATTGTAACTAAACAATCTGACATTCCTGCAGAAAACAATGCAGATGATGATGCTGAGGAGGTAAATGAGGAGGAGCAGAGTGACATCAGATCTATGAGCTCCATGTCAATTCACTCAGTCAAGTCAAATGTTTCTGCAAGATCGAGTCGGTCGCAACGTTCAGCCGATGTTCAGAATTCCACAATATCCATCAAGTCTTCTGAACCTGGAGAAAGAGCAGCGAGCAGCATGTCAGTGAAATCAGTTCAGTCACACGCTTCTGGTGTTGTGGTTGATGAAGCAGCTACATCTGCAGAAAGAGCCCCCAGCGCCTTGTCAGCAAAATCATCAAAATCAAACACTTCCAAAAAATCTGCAAAATCGAAAGCTTCTGAAAGTTGCCCCGACATAAATGCCGATGTTGCGAAAAGTGAGAATGACGACGACGAAGAGAGACCACAGAGTGCGCTGTCAGACAAATCCACACAGTCAGTCATGTCTGTAAGATCGATCATGTCCGTAAAATCAGCCAAATCAAGCGCAACCCTCAAGTCTGTGACTTTCAAAGAAAGCAATGGAAATGCTGAAGAAGGTGCAAAACGAGTCTCAAGTGCAATGTCAGTCAAGTCAAATGCGTCAGGGTCGGCTTCCAAAAGTGCACCGGAGTCCAGAGACGAGCCTGATGAGAATAGTCCTGCAGAAAGCGAGGAGAGATCATCTAGTCAGATGTCAGCAAAGTCAGTTATTTCTGTATCATCGAGGAACACATGTGAAGTTCCCTCAGAGGAGCAAACTGCTGATGATGGAGAAAGACCAACGAGTACCTTATCAGCCCAATCAGCCAAATCTGTGAAATCTGTGAAATCTACACAGTCAAATAATTCTAGAAGGTCAAATGGCGGTAACTCAAAAGCCTCGACTCCTCATGGTGAGGATGATCAAGAGGAGAATATGGAGCGAGCTCCAAGCAACAACTCCATCAAGTCAGAGAAGTCAGGAAAGTCCAATATTTCAGCAGCGTCGAAGAAATCCAACACCTCTGAGGTTCCTGTCGAAGATGACGCCACCGAGGAAGACGGCACTGAAAATGCTAACAATGAAGATGATGCAGCAAATGATGCTGAAGACAGACCTAAAAGTGCCAGGTCAAATACATCACGTACATCGACTGGAAAATCAAGTCCTCCCAAACCCCCTGAAATTTCAACCGAGGAGCCCGTGGATGGTTCCAAGGACATGGACGAGAGAACACCAAGTGTAATGTCAATCAAATCCACGAAGTCTGATCTGTCTTTGAGGTCCACAAAATCGAAGGTTTCTCAAAAGGCAGGTGAGGAGGAAGCTAAAACAGAGAGGTCACCAAGTGTTTTGTCAATGAAGTCAAACATTTCTGCAAGAACCATGAGGTCCAACATCTCTGGGATGACCACTGATGAAAAGATAAGACAGGATGGAGAGGTTGACGAAAGACGGACAAATAGTGCCATGTCGACCAAATCTGCAAAATCAAACCATTCCTCAAAGTCTAACAAGTTACTGATCCCTGAACGTCCCACTGTTCCTGATGAAGGAAATGGCGAGGAGAAATCAGAGAGACCTTCGAGTGTGATGACAGAGAGGTCAGCTGTGTCTGTGAGATCCAAAAAATCAAAAGCCTCAAATGTGACTGGTAATGAAAACATTGACAAACAGGAGGAGAGAGGACTTAGCCCTTTGTCAACAAAATCAAATAAATCTCAGACAGTAAACGGGTCCGAGGTGCCCTCTGTGACAATCGAGGAAACAGAGGACAGAGCTCCATCAGCAAATTCAATGGTTTCGGCATGTTCGAAAATGTCAGCATCATCTGAGAACGGGAAAAATAAAAGTGAAAGTCGTCCAAACAGTTCTCCATCTGTCAAGTCAAATACTTCAAGGAAGTCTCAGAAATCCAAAACAACTGAAATTATAACAGGGGAGGATGCGAACATGCTGACAGAAGGTGACGAAGAGGTCGCTGAAAACAAAAGTGCATCTAGTTTGCATGAGGAGGCAACTGAGAAAAGGAGTATCCAATCTAACAAAAGCAAGTCAAGCAGGGCAGTTACAAAAGCTGCAACTCCACAGGGTATTGCGGTAATCTGCCAGAGTGTGCAACGATCCAATGGAAGTAAAACTCCAAAGAACGGTCCACTGGAGTCTGAAGACAATAACAAGAGTGTCAACGACAACAGAAGCGAGAGAAGCAGCAAAAGCAGACCAAAGACCAGGAACGATGATCATGAGGAACTGGTCCCGTCCAGCCTACCAAATGCATCCCCTACTGAGGTTGTAAACGAATGGCTAAAATCAATAACGACCGACGGAGACATGTATGACATGGAGGAGATGAATGAAAACTGTGCAGAAAAGAAAAGTGTAACAGAGGAGATCAATGGAATAGAGAATAGCGAAAGCAATAATCGTTCAACGGCTGAGAATGAAAATGAAGTAGTCGTGAAGAACAAAGACTGTCCGACGAGCACAGAGCCGCCGAACGAACGAGGCGATGACGACTCTAAAGTGTTCCACTCCTCTGTACAGGTGATGAAAGTACTGTTAAGTCCGAAAGTGGACAGATGTAACAGCTTGCCGGAAGTCTCTCCAGTGTACGGACGTAAACTAAGCACCTCAGCCAAAGGTCTACTGGACTGCCTGGTGAAGCTGCAGCTGATTGACCTAGATCCAAAAAATGCAAATGAGACCAATGAAAGATACCAGAAGTTGATGAACATTCTTAAGTCTCTTTGGCTTTTCGATCCACCGGAAAATGAAGAGGTGCTAAAGAAGGACGACCACCATTCATCGTCCTCTGGGGTGGATGTCAACAGTGGCTCCACGGGCTCTGGAAAGAGTAGCGATGGGGCTAATGCAAGTAAAGTGCAAGAAGTCTGTGAAGGTGCAGCAGAGGTTCAAGGTTCACCAGAAGCAATATGTGAGGAAAAGCAACAGGAAAGTGATCCAGCTACAGATGAGACCATCAGAGATAACAGCGAGAGCCCAAGAGAACTTCCTGAGACACCACCGTCCTCAGGCAAGAGTTCAGGAAATGACAGCAATGACCCAAAGGTTCCAGAGGAAGTTCTGAAAGAGTGTTCTGGAAGTCCAGCCCTCACGGAGAGAGCAGACTTAGACAAGAAGATTCCCCAAGATCCTGATCCCGTTTGGGTCTTAACTTTATTGAATAAAATAGAGAAACAGTTCATGACACATTATGTCAATGCGATGCAGGAGTTCAAAGTGCGGTGGAACCTGGATGATAATGAACAGCTCGACATGATGATCGATGAACTAAAAACCGAGGTCCACAAAAGGATCCAGACCAGCATCAATAGAGAACTGAAGAAAATCCAAATTAAAGTGGGTTTCCCGAGACCTCCGAAGGAAGCCATGTCACGTACTTCAACAACACAAACGGAGGAGAGAAGACGGAGGCTGAAGATCATGCTCAAAGAAACCTTTGATCAACAAGCAGCGAGCGATGACTCAGCAACAGGCACGTCCTTCAGTGACCAGCGCAGTGAGAATGACGACTACTGCCCGTGTGAAACCTGTGTGAAGAAGAAAATGACATCACAGCCACCACTTCCTGCCGAGCGTGTGAATACAGCACCTGTGGTCATTGACTTTGATTTGAAGAAGATTCTAGAGATGAAGAACCACGATCCCGGCAAATCTGAGACTGAAATGAATGAAGCACAGACACTTGTAGAGGATGTCATCACCAAAGCTGTAAGAGAAGTGGAGGAGGATGAAGATGAACATGATGATGATCACACAGTCACAGCAGATGATGAGAAAGAGGAAGCTGTGGAAGCAGAGACGGTTGATGAAGAGATTCCCACAGAGGAGAATGATGACTTAGCATCGGTGCAGAAATCAGGAAAGGGACCAATCGAGGAAGATGAGACCGCTGAGATGAACGAGGAACTTGAAGAGGAGCACAACGCAGCAGCTACAAGTGAACATGAATTCGACGAAGATGAGGCTGCAGAGGGAGATGAAAAACAGATCCCTGCTGCCACAGAACATGACTCAGCAGATGAGAATGACCATGAATCAAACAGTTCATGACACATTATGTCAATGCGATGCAGGAGTTCAAAGTGCGGTGGAACCTGGATGATAATGAACAGCTCGACATGATGATCGATGAACTAAAAACCGAGGTCCACAAAAGGATCCAGACCAGCATCAATAGAGAACTGAAGAAAATCCAAATTAAAGTGGGTTTCCCGAGACCTCCGAAGGAAGCCATGTCACGTACTTCAACAACACAAACGGAGGAGAGAAGACGGAGGCTGAAGATCATGCTCAAAGAAACCTTTGATCAACAAGCAGCGAGCGATGACTCAGCAACAGGCACGTCCTTCAGTGACCAGCGCAGTGAGAATGACGACTACTGCCCGTGTGAAACCTGTGTGAAGAAGAAAATGACATCACAGCCACCACTTCCTGCCGAGCGTGTGAATACAGCACCTGTGGTCATTGACTTTGATTTGAAGAAGATTCTAGAGATGAAGAACCACGATCCCGGCAAATCTGATACTGAAATGAATGAAGCACAGACACTTGTAGAGGATGTCATCACCAAAGCTGTAAGAGAAGTGGAGGAGGATGAAGATGAACATGATGATGATCACACAGTCACAGCAGATGATGAGAAAGAGGAAGCTGTGGAAGCAGAGACGGTTGATGAAGAGATTCCCGCAGAGGAGAATGATGACTTAGCATCGGTGCAGGAATCAGGAAAGGGACCAATCGAGGAAGATGAGACCGCTGAGATGAACGAGAAACTTGAAGAGGAGCACAACGCAGCAGCTACAAGTGAACATGAATGCGACGAAGATGAGGCTGCAGAGGGAGATGAAAAACAGATCCCTGCTGCCACAGAACATGACTCAGCAGATGAGAATGACCATGAATCAGCAAAAGAGCCAACTGAAGAAGAAGCAATGGAAGAAGAGGAGGCTGTGGAAAGTGAGATTGCTGATGCAGGTGATAATGAAGATGAAACACCTAGAGTTGAAGTTGCAGCAGAAGACACTGCTGAGCATGCATCTGAGAAAGATGAGGCTGAGGAAGAGGAGGCAGTTGATGCTGAAGTGAAAGAGGAAGAGGAGGCAGTTGATGCTGAAGTCAATGAGGAAGAGGAGGCAGTTGATGCTGAAGTCAATGACGAAGAGGAGGCAGTTGATGCTGAAGTCAATGATGAAGAGGAGGCAGTTGATGCTGAAGTCAATGAGGAAGAGGAGGCAGTTGAAGCTGAAGTCAATGAGGAAGAGGAGGCAGTTGATGCTGAAGTCAATGATGAAGAGGAGGCAGTTGATGCTGAAGTCAATGATGAAGAGGAGGCAGTTGAAGCTGAAGTCAATGAGGAAGAGGAGGCAGTTGATGCTAAAGTCAATGAGGATGAAGAGGCAGTTGAAGCTGAAGTCAATGATGAAGAGGAGGCAGTTGCTGCTGAAGTCAATGAGGAAGAGGAGGCAGTTGATGCTGAAGTCAATGAGGAAGAGGAGGCAGTTGATGCTGAAGTCAAAGAGGAAGAGGAGGTAGCTGAGGTCAATGAGGAAGAGGAGGCAGTTGATACTGAAGTCAATGAGGAAGAGGAGGCAGTTGATGCTGAAGTCAATGAGGAAGAGGAAGCAGTTGATGCTGAAGTCAATGAGGAAGAGGAGGCAGTTGATGCTGAAGTCAATGAGGAAGATGAGGCAGCTGAGGTCAATGAGGAAGAGGAAGCAGTTGATACTGAAGTCAATGAGGAAGAGGAGGCAGTTGATGCTGAAGTCAATGAGGAAGAGGAGGCAGTTGATGCTGAAGTCAATGAGGAAGAGGAGGTAGCTGACAAAGATGCAGCAGAATGTGACAAAGATGAGGCTGAAGAAGAGGAGGCAGTTGATGATGAAGCTGCGGGTGAAGATGCTGACGAGCCTGTAGATGATGTAGAGGAGACCCCTGCCGTTAAAACCCAGGAATCTGCTGACGAGGTCTGTGACACAGCCACCGCTGAGGAACCATCAGAGGAACCTGATGATGAAGAAGAAGAAGAGGAGGTGTCTGCAGAAGAGACTGCTGAGCATGTATCTGACAAAGAGGAGGAAGAGGAAGAGGAGGCTGTCGATGAGGAGGAGGAGGCCCCTGCTTCTGAGGAACACGAGTCGGTTGATGAAAATGAAGCAGCACCAGTAGAGGAGCTATCTAAAGAGGAAGAGGAGGTGCCTGCAGAGAGGGAGATCGCCGTCACAGGTGAAGATGAAGCCATCGATGAGACAGCTGAGGATAAAACTGCAGGAGAGGAAGAGGAGGCGGAGGAGGAGGCGATTGTGGACGAGGAAGAGGAGGTTGCTGCCACAAGTGGTGATGAACTGAAAGACGAGGCGGCTGAGGATGAAAATGAGGCCGATGACGTGACGTCCACGAATGACAAACAGGAGAATGCAGAGGAAGAGGCAGGTGATGATGAAGAAGACCATGTGTCTGCAGGTGAGGAAGATGTGGTGGAGGAGAAGGACGCTGGCGAAACTGAATTAGCAGAAACTGGAGAAGTGGCCGATGAGGGAGCCATTACAACCGAAGACGCAGCAAAAGTGGCAGAATCGCATGAGTCTGAGGAAGAGGAGGCTGCGGTCGAAGACATGGAGGACACAGCCGCAGATGAAAATGAAGCTGCAGAAAATGCAGATGCCCCCATTGATGAAGATGAACCAAATGAAGACAAGGATGCTGAGGCATCCGCAGAAGATGAGGTCGAGGTAGAAAAGGAGGAGGCAGCTGCTACAAACGAGGAGGAACCTGAGGAGGAGTCTGCTGAAGCAGAAGAAGAAGAAGCCGAGGGAAGTGAGCACGGCTCTGAGAAGGACGAAGAACCGGAGGAAGAAGCCGGCGGTGATGAAGAGGAGCCAGCCGAGACCGAAGAGGAGCCCGCTGTCGAGAGAGAAATCCAAAGTGAAGACGATTCAAAGGTAGAGGCCACTGACGATGAAGGTCCAGCTGAAGAAGGTCCTGCAGCTGCTACAGGTGAAAATGACTCGGACGAAGAAGAAGAAGAAGCTGCGGAAGCAGAGGGGGCTGGCGATGGAGAGCAGACCCCTGTCACCAGTGATGATGATGATGATGAGTGTGCCGAGGATGCTGCCACAAGTGAGGATGAAGACGCAGGCGAGAGGGACGCGGTGGCTGAAGCAGCAGCAGCAACCGAAGCAGAATCTAAGGAAGAGCCCGAAGAAGCCGAGGATGAAGTGGCTGCAACATCTGGAGATGAATCTGGGACGGAGGAGACCACCGAGGCCGACGGGGCTGATGAGGGACAGGAGGAAGATGAAGCCACAGAGAACGACGAAGCAGCGAACGAGGATGCAGATAACGACAGTGAGGAAGAGGAGGCTGATGTTGCAGCCACAGCTGAACAGCATGATGCAGAGGAGGAGGAGGAGGAGGTTCCAGTCACCAGTGGAGATGAGTCTTCTGAAAAGGAAGCCGCTGAAGATGAGGCGTCCGGAGGAGAAGATGAAAAGGCGGAGGCGGGGGAGGCTGAGGAGGGAGGAGAGACAGACAGCGATGCAGCCGAGGAGGACGAGACTCCCGCAACCAGTGGAGATGAATCCGACGCTGCCGCCAAAGAGGAGACGTCTGGAGACAAAGAGGGAGTGACGGGAGAAGGTGAGGCCATTGAGGCTGAGGAGGAAGAGGAGGGAGAGGAGGGAGAGGAGGGAGAGGAGGGAGAGGAGGGAGAGGAGGGAGAGACGACTGAACATGAGTCGGATGCAGCAGAGGAGGACGAGACTCCAGCAACTAGTGGGAATGAGTCTGACGCTGCCGAGGAAGAAGCCGCCAAAGGCGAGACGTCTGGAGACAAAGAGGAAGTGACGGGAGAAGGTGAAGCCACCGAGGCCGAGGACGAGGAAGGGGAAGGAGAGGAGGGAGAGACCACCGAACGCCAATCAGACAACGATGCAGCAGAGGAGGACGAGACTCCTGTCACGAGTGGAGACGAGTCCGACGCTACTGAGAGGGAAAGAGCCGGAGATGCAACATCGGGAGGAAAAGATGAAGCGGTAGAGGAAGCAAGGGATTCGGATTCAGAAGATGCGGCGGAATCTGGCGACGACGGAGCCGAGGAGCAAGAGAAAGAAGTGACCGAAGACGAGGCGTCCGGAGAAAATGATGAGACACCAGGAGAAGCTGCTGAAGAGGAAGCAGAGACCACCGAAGCCGTGGAGGAAGCGGCAGAAGACACAGACGACCCCGCGAACGATGCCGCAACATCAGAGGACGCCAAAGCGGCGAGCGGCTCAGAACCGTCCAAGCAAGACACAACAGAAGACGCAGAGGAACTTGCGAAGGACCAAGACGACGGCGAGGCCGATGCTGAATCCGCGAGAGAGGAGGAGGAGGAGGAGGAGGATGCAAATGAAACTGCGGGAGGAGACGAAGGCGAGGAAGTGGAGGAGGAAGCGGCAGACGCCACGGCAGCTGGAGAGGAAAGTGCAGCAGGCGATGAATCCGACAAACAGGAAGCAGAGACAGCTGAAGACGCGGAGAAGGAAGCTGCCGAAGACATCGAGGCCCCACGTGACCACGCCTCGCAGGAAGTCGAAAACACGTCGGGACAAGATGGCGGAGAACCTGAAGAACAACACCATGCCACAGACGCTGAGTCCGTCAGAGAGGAGAGCTCCAAAGCCGAAAATGACTCAGAGGGGGAGATGGAAGAATCGGCCGCGGACGATCGCGCAACCACAGACGCAAGCGATGCGGAGGGAGAAGAGGAGGACTCACTGAAAGTCACCAATGACAGTGAGAGTGAAGAAGAGGGGGATGAAGAGGCTTCGGGTGAAGATGAGATTTCAAGTGATGGGGAGCACGTTGAAGACGCGTCGGCCGAGGAGTCGTGTGAACATAACGCTGAAAATAGTGCCAATGAGGACATTGCTCCAGAGGAAGGTGGGGAGGAGGAGGAGGAGGAGGAGGAGGAGGAGGAGGAGTCAGGTGAAACTGAGGAGGCGGGGCAAGAGGTTCCTGAAGGTGGAGACGGTGAGGAGGCCGCAGGGGAGGAGGTTGGAGAGGAGATGGACAAAGCGGAAGGTGCACAGGGAGGAGAAGAGGAAGAGGAGGGTGTGGACAACGATGAGAACGTGGGACAGACGCCTGAGGAACAAGCTGAGACACACGATGACGTGGTGGAGCTGAAGCCAGGTGAAGACGAGGAGGATAAAACGGACAATAACCAGCCAGAGGAAGAAGATGCCGCAGAGCCAACCGAGCCAAACGCAACACAAAACGAAAGTGTTGAAACTATGCCAAATGGTAACCGTGACGACGACGACGACAAGGGAGCCGACGGAGAAGACGAGGCTGACGAAGAGTCGGAGGGATCCGACGAGGAAGAAACGGACCTTTCCGGCTCACGCGATCAAGACGCGGCGAACGGCGCCGCCCAAGAGACGACGGACGCAACGCCGCTTGATACTTTGGTGAAAGTGAAGGCGGAGTCAGAGGACGGCGTTTACGCCGACGGCGAAGATTCCGAGACGGAACTGAGCAGCCAGGAAGTCACGAGCCGGGAGGCGAAGGAAACTCACGCTTCGTCGTGAGATGACGATGATTCTGTAAAAAAAAAAAAAACTCTGATGTGAACGGAGAGCGAGAGCTCAGGTAGAATCTAACGAGAGAACTGCTGATGAGACTCGCACCATGAGCAATCAACACAGTTCCGAAGCTGAGATGGTGCAAACGCAGCACCACTGAAACTTGAATGTATATAATGTGTGTAGGACGTTTGCAAAAATGAAGGGTTCCTCATTCTCACGTGCTCCACGCGCCATAGTTTCTCTCTTATACTCCTCAGAAGCCTCAGACAGAACATAGAAGTGAACACTCACACTTTGTAACCCTCATATGTTACTTGAACTGGTCGTTTATGCACACATACAGTATACATATATACGATGGAACACTTGCACCATTATTGCTGCTCTACACTTTAAGCAAGTTTGAAGATGTAAAAGTTTAAGATATTTAAAAAATTATATACAGCATATATTTATTTTTCTAGCTAATACTGTAACTTTCTGGAGAGCCAGGAAATACTACGAATAATATTCATTTTGAATGTTTAAAGTACTATTGTGCAGATGGAGTGCTGCTCATGGCAGTGTTTTAGTCTTAGGTCTAAAATAACTGATTCAATCAAGTCACTTTAACGGTTCAAAAGTATAACTGAGTTCTGTAACAGATGAACGTGAACTTTTAACAGAGGTCATGGCTTTTCTGTCTTATGACATGTTCTATTCGACGGTGTTCATCAGTAAGAGAATGCACTATCCTCTGTGGTACAGAGATGATTATCCTTACTGAATGTACTGTACAAACCCTTTCTGGAAATAAATCGATATTAAACTGGTTGGTTGATTTGTTCTGGAAGACAAACACCTGAGAGATATCAGACAGAACTTCCTATCATTAAAGGTGTAGGGTGTATCAGCAATGGATCTACAGGCTCATAATCTCCTCGCAATGTTTCCAAAATGAGAATGTATCTCAGTCCTGAAGCTTCCGTCAGGAGCAGGTCCTCTCCACGGAGGCGCCGCCATGTTTTACACATACCCAGGTGGAACAAGCCAAATTGGAGATTCAAAGAAAACTGCTATTGGCTATCAGTGATTTTCCTTCCTTGGGTGAATCAAAGCGTATTCAGCTCTGGCAAGTCACTTCACCACTAGATGTCTCCAAATCATACATTCTACAGCCTCATTTGTATCAATACATTCAATGTATAATTCGGTTTCTTTAGGAATGGTTGTGTGAAGTTGAGTAGAGGTCGCCTCACTCTTCTTTATTTACCAAACTGAGATCATTGAAAAGCATAATCGAAAATCCCATACACACACACACACACACACACACACACACACACAATCAGCTGCTGCTGCTGTGATGTGTGAATGGCTGCGTGCGTCTGTCTGTTGAGACTTCATTCATTCATTCATTCATTCATCCCCCCTCTACAGTGAACCCCATTAGATGGAGCTGATGGATGTGCCCCTCTCGCAGGTTCCACCCCCAGTCTCCTGTGGGTCATGTGACACACATAATTGGTGTCACTCTGATCGACTGCATCACGCCACGGCTGGCTGCAGGCCTCTCGGCTCAAGCAGCGAGACTAGAGAGCATCCGATGGCATGTGCTCCCAGCATGCAACAGTCCGGTGCCACTTTAACTGGATGTGGAGTGAGCTGTTCTTTTCTATCGTTCAGATGTTGAGAGACTGTGTCAAGATGGTACAAAGAAACACATCGCTTCTTCTTAGCATTTAAAGGTGTAGTGTGTTATATTTAGTGGCGTCTAGGGGTTCAGTTGTATGAGGATTTATTTATCCAGGACATTGTACAGAGGATCTAAAAAACATTTCTATCTTAATCTTAATTTTCGAAGATGACATTGCATTTGAAAGGCCTGCCCATCTACACAGGTGTTTTAGACACATGCTCATTTGATTACTCACTGGTAAAAATGAAAGTGGGGTCAAATGATTCATCAGCAAATGTGTTGTTTAACATGAAATCACATCAGATGCACTATGCAGCGTATAGAAATTATATTGTATTGTCCATGTACTTTAGACTACTCTTTATAGATTACACCGTAATTCCCCATTCTCCTCATGCATAATGTTTTAAGTAGCAACAAAGTCAATTTAAAAATAGGTTATTCAACTTATGTAAAGTGTTTCATCGCTGAAATCAAAATGAGTTCTGCGATTTATAGTTAAAACACTACGGTTCATAATGTAAAAGCAATAATGCAATGATGATTTATAGGTTTATTAAGGTCTTGTATAATAAACCTTCACTAACACTTGATTAGATGAGACATGACTCCGGCGCTCACATCTTGCGGAAAAGCCGAGAGTTTTTTTGGAGGAAGCACCTGCTCACTGGCACTGAGTTATTTCCACGGTAAACACTGGAGGAGTGGGGAACGTCATCCGGAGCACAATAATAAGGGGCTTTCCCGGAGCCATGTTTACCCCAGAGTGAGTTACCACTGGAACAGCTGCATTCAACTTCACTCCCAACTACAGATGTGTATCTGAGAAGTAGGTGTTTCGTAGGACATTAAAAAAAATAAAGATGTTTATATTGATGGGCTTCTTATCAGTGGATATGAGAAACATCAATAGCTGTAAAGAATATCGATAAAATGCACAGTTCCCACAGTTACGCCTCAGAGTGCTTTATGTCCCCTGAATGTGGGACAGGGGGAAAAGTGAAGCTCTCCTGAATCATCCCTGAGGAGCAGCAGAAGTGCCTGTTGAATACATCGAGTGGCTTCAATTGTTCCTTGTTTATTGACAATCACTTTGTCTTTTTTAGGGCGAACGCGGGAGCGAGAGCGTCCCTCACTCCATGTGTGACAGAGCATAGAAACGGTTCCCACACGGACAGGAAGTCAAAGAGGGGCCCCTTGTGATGCAGAGGGGGATCAAAATTGAGGAAAGTGTGTGCCTGCGTAAAGATGTGTGTGTGTGTGTGTGTGCACACGTACCTATATCTTTACGAGGACCATTTTGACCTATGGAGGAGTGAGGACATGTTGGCTGCTCCTTCTTCGATAGCGGGTTTAGGACTTGTTTGTCACGTTAGGGTTAGACTCAATTTGAGTGTCGGTCTGGGATACATTTAAGGTAAAGCAGCTTTATTATCAGTACACAGTGAAATGTACAACACAATTGCGAAATCAGAGTGGAGGGTTAGTCCTGAGCCACTGCGACTGTGCCGCCATATTGGGCCAAACTAACCTAAAGTGCCTAACATGCATATTTTTTCGGGTATCGAACCCACGACCTTCTTATTGTGAGGCAACAGAGCTAACCACTTAGACACCATGTTGCCCTTTTAAAAATATTGATCCAAAAAAAATCTAAAAAATATTTAAATCAAGATTTTTTTTTTCTTGGGCATATTAAGATTAAGGTAAGGGGCTTCTGGAGTCATTAAGAAGGTTTGTGTGAGATGATTCCATCTAAAACTCTTAAAGCGGCATTGGTGAACCATTTAAAGTTGCCAATACTGACACCTGTGGCAGAGAAGTGAAATGCAGTCAATGTTCTATTCTTTGGGGATGGGTGAACGCCAACAAACAGTCAATAGTCAAAACAAAAAAATACAACCCTTTGCAGGTTGTAGCTGCCTGCACTCACACATACCCAGTCACACCAAAGCAAAGCTAGCGGGCTAATGCGGCTTTGCTAGCATACTTCAATAGCCGCTGGCGGAAGCCAAGCTGTGTCCTAGTTTGGGGATTTAATTTTTCCATTTTCACAGTTGGTCCATCCAATAGCATCAAAACTATTCATCGACAAGTTGCCCAATGCACCTTTAGTGTGTGAATGAGGACCTTCACGACAGCTTTGAGGTGATATTCCATTTCTAATCTGCAGATTCAGAATTTGTAAAAGTCAAAACTTTCCACTCGCCCTCACACACACACACACACACACACACACAGGCCCGAGACAATCACACCGGCACATGTAGAGACATTCACGGTCACACGCACTGCACACTCACATTCATAATGGGAGCCGAGAGCAGCCGTTGGCACCGTGTGGGCTTTTGGCACAGGGGTGGTCAGGACCGCGTTACTGAAGGAGACCCACGCTCCCTTTCTTTCCCACTGTTGTTCAGGTTATCCTGTGGGGCCACTTATGACCCTTCTGCAGGCAGGATGCAATGTCTGGGGACCCCGACCGAGCTGTACACAAGCATCCGCCGAGCTCTGGGAAGAAAACAAGGGCTGATGGAAAACCAGGAGAAGGGAGTATAAAGAGAAACAGCAGTTAGTAACCAGGACGCACTCAATAACAATTGCCATGCACCTGCAGCCTGTGTGTGTGTGTGTGTGTGTGTGTGTGTGTGTGTGTGTGCATTGAAGTGAGGTTGTTCATTCAGAGAACATGGTCCCCACACACAGCACAGGTGGTCCGAGCACAAACCTGTGAAGTCTTGCCCAGAGAGTAATATCCCCACGTTGCGTGTTTTATAAAAGCTTCCCATAGGAAACAAACACTTCCGGTGCGGTAAGATTGATTGTTCCCTGCTCTTATGGGGTTCAACATATTCTGACTGATATCATCCTCACAAACTTCTTTGATTCATTTGATATTAGAGGCAGAACAGAAACAAAGGGGTGGGGGGTCAGAAGCACTGGCAGATATCTCCGGCACACTGTCTCGTGGGAGAATTCCCCCCTCACTCAGATTTGGTGGTGACAATAGGAAAGCTGGTGAACTGGTGTGAAAATGCAAAGCATTGTGTTGCTTTGATGGATTGACCACACATCAGTTTGATTCCACATCCGCACAATGTCCTCCACAACAGATGCAGAGGAATTAGAACTGTGATGCTGCTGCACTGCGCTGAATTATTTCTACAGGTCAATTTAATGATCATCTGTAAATAGAAGTGAGATGACTTTGGGGGTGGGGGGGGGGGGGGAATGGGGGGGGCCACATATATCTGAAGTATATT
>JAFBJT010002065.1:36494-49709 GCA_016785325.1 Chascanopsetta lugubris
CTTGTGTGTGACTTTCAAAGAGCCGGATCTGAAAACTCAGGTCACTTTGTCGCATCAGAGACAGAAAAGAGTCGACTCTGAAGATAAACACTCGGGAGCTGCCATTTTAAACCGAGGCAGCAGGTTCTCAAAGTCAAGAGGGAAGAATCAGAACGGAACGAGTAAAACTATAAAGTGTGAGGGTGTTTTTTTATAGATTAAAAACACAAACCACCGTTTGTACACGAGTCACTTCTGATGGTTCTGCTCAACGTGAAACTGTTGAGGTTGGTTCAGTGACGTCTGAGGAATGTTGGATGTGACCGACGTGTGAGTGTTGGAACGTGGTTTAACACCTGCTGACTGAACCTGTTCACTCTCCTCGTCATCATCGATCATTTTCACTGTTGGAACATGCGGCCTGTTTTTACACTGCGCGGCACAATGCCTGAACCAGGTTGGCTCCATGTTTTTAAACAATGGAAACACGACGGAAAAACATTCACACCGTCATGAAATGACTGCGCCGCTGATACGGGCTCCAAACATTGAAGGGAAGTCGACACCGAGGTGAATGTGTGAATTTCCTGTTCTATGATGTCATACACCGCGGCCGATTCCCGTCATTTCTGGCTCAATTCCAGGTGATTAGCATATTAGCATAGCTATGAAAGTTCTCTCAAAACATATTGTTTTGAGAGAACTTCGGACAGTGTCCGACAGATACATTTCAATTTTTGAACTAAGATCAAACCGAGCAGCAACCTCGGGACTGACGGATGAGTTCAATACAGGAGGCGGGAGAACTTGCAGTTCACACGGTGGCCACTTGAGGCTGGCTCCAAAAGTGAGTCAATCCCCATCGACTCCATGTTAACATTTTCAACACAACGAGCCGGGTACAAACTTCCCTTTTGGTCTCAGACATGTTTCCTGTGCGGGAAACATTTCTATTTGATCACAGTTTGAAATTGTGCAGAATTAAGGGCGTGGCCTCTTGAGTGACATCTGGGACGACCAGCCATATTCTGTGGCTGCTGTGACAGCCCATGGACCCACCCCAGCGCTACCTGAGCTCCGCCTCTTTGCCGGGTTTCGGATGAACCAGGAAGTACAAGGCGTTTAGCGTCCGCGAGTGAGCCGCCCACAACGCGCCTCGTAAACACGACGGGCGACGTCACGGTTGCTACATCATCTTTACTCACAGTCTACGGATCAAACTCTGGTGAGGTGGGGGAGCTCCTCCCGATTCTAGTCGTAGGTTTCGACTGTCACCGGGCTTTACGATGTTTTCTACTTCCTGATCGGCACGTTAAGAAATGACGCTAACTTTAATGACCAACAGCTGCTAAACGCTGTAAACTAGCTCGATGACCCAGGTGATTCTTGCCAACTTCACCAGGAAAGAGGCCCGACGAGGCGGACCGCTGACATCACCGGGCTCCGGTGTTGTCATTGTTCTCTACATCCTTATCCTCCGTCACCTGGGCGTCGTGACGTCACAAATGACGCACAGTGGCTGAAAAAAACAAGGCAAAGCAGCCTGCGTACTAACAATGGGAGCATGTCTCCGTCCAAACCCGGGTTCATCCGGGTGAGAACACAAAGGAGGACCCGCTAATCTCAGTCGGGAAGGGGCCTCGCTGACGCCCGAGGTGCGCCGCTGCTGATCCGGAATTTTCCGGTTGGAAATCCGCATTTGAGCAGATACACGTGGTGAAAGACACAGACACACAGAGATAAGACATGATGGAGGACAGGGACCGGAGGGTTGACGGGGACAAAGCCGTGTTGGCGGCTCCACGCCGCGGATCCGTCCCGTGTCCTTTGTGTGAGACTCGGGCGCCATCACCGAGGCCTGCAGGCACCGTCCGGAGCTCCGGGGCCGGACCGTCTCCTCCAGGCCCCGCGACGCGACGCCTGGTGACGACGCAACGAACGACTCGTGAAAATGTCGTTGATCATTTTCAAGTCATTTCCGGTGTAAAAGCGTCGTTTGCTCAGTTTGTAATCAGCGGGCGTGAGGGCGAGGAGCAGCCCGAGCTGCCGCATCTGACAGCGGCTTCCTCCTCCTCCCGCGAGCCGGTGAGCGCCCGGAGCCTCAGACCCGAGCCAAGGAAACCCGGTTCGAACCGGTCTGGACTTTCTATTTCACACTTTCACGACGCGTCTGATGTGAATCGGTCAAACAGACGATATTTTGGAGCGGGTTCGGACCGAGAAGGCCGTGATTTCTCCCCTGACAAACCCGAGGCCAGCTGGAGACGATAAGGTCCTGATTTAGCGCTGAAGCAAAGACACAAAATGGCGCCACGTTTGAGAGACAACAAGACGAATGTAAAGAAAACTTACTGGGATATGCTTACTCATTGAAGATTGTAGCTTAATCATACAGCCGGTCCCCAGAAAACGGTAAAATGAAAGAAGGGTCCTCCACCATACAGCCCGCTGATGTTTCTCCGAACAGAGCCGATGTCTCCCGGTGATCTCCGCCTTTCTTCACCGGCCACTTCCGGTCCGGAACCTTCAAAATAAAACACAAGTCTCCTCTGTAAAGCACAAACGCTCAGGAACATTGACATGATGAACTGTTCAGAATCCCTGCGCAGTGTTTGGAAAATACTCCCCCTTTAGATCAAAGACACTTTCCTCCGACGCTTTGGATCAAAGATACTATTTTGCATCAACTGCAAAGTATCTGAAAAAAAACATTCAGCGCTAAAAAATCTGTTATTTTGTTTACCAATGAATTAACACATCACTTCTTTCTTGCACCATGCTACCAATGCAGTCATCTTCTGGCAGCTAGCATGTTAGCATAGCCATAAATGTTTGCAGCGAAACTAATATTTTCAAATTTGTTCATTTTAATTTCATCAGTCAGATCCGAAAAAGTGGCGAGACAGGGAGGTGATGGAGCCTCTCCTGATTCAGAGAAAGTACAAGGCATGTTACCATGGTAACACTGTTGCCATGCCACATAATTGAAGCTTCCTACTTCCTGGTTGTCACCGATAGAGCATCTTGATGTCAGACCCGTACCTCCGCGGGAAAGAACAGACAATAGGAAAGGTGTCGATTCCCTTCGCAGAGCAGGTTAATGTGGGCGGGGCATAAACAAACAAACAAACATAGGCCTCATGTGATCAGCAGCAGCGTTTGGCCTCAGCTCCTGTTCACCTGAGAATAAACAAACTGACGAGATCAAAGGAACAATAGACTGGTGGACACCTGAACCCTTCTGATCCCATCTGTGCTCCTTATCACCACTTCCTCTTCCTGCTGGAACTTCATCTGAACCCGTCTCTTCACACTGGATCTGAAAGATATATTTCAAATCCAATTTGCACAGTAATCACCTCAATGTATGTACGTGGCAATAAAGCTATGATTCTGTGTCTGCAACAATACAGTATCCATTACTCAATATACAATTGTTTTTTTTCAAATATGTTTGATTTTATTTCACAACAATTATTCTTTCATATAAAATATTCTGTGTTCATTTAATGATCCGCACACTTGAAGTTGTTTTATTTTGAAGGGCCACCCTGGGAACAGCCGGTTCCTCCTCTTTTAAAGTCTCTGCAGTTTGACAGATGAGACCATGAGACCCCACCCTGAGGAGCCGTGAGGTGGTGTGTCCAGGCATCTCTCTCCTCTGTCCAGGTCACCTGCCCCTCTGCTGCGCACTGCGCATGCTCAGGGGCCCCAGGAGACACGCAGGGGCCCCAGGAGACACACAGGACCCCCAGGAGACACACAGGACCCCCAGGAGACACACAGGACCCCCAGGAGACACACAGGACCCCCAGGAGACACACAGGACCCCCAGGAGACACACAGGACCCCCAGGAGACACACAGGACCCCCAGGAGACACACAGGACCCCCAGGAGACACACAGGACCCCCAGGAGACACACAGGACCCCCAGGAGACACACAGGACCCCCAGGAGACACACAGGACCCCCAGGAGACACACAGGACCCCCAGGAGACACACAGGACCCCCAGGAGACACACAGGACCCCCAGGAGACACACAGGACCCCCAGGAGACACACAGGACCCCCAGGAGACACACAGGACCCCCAGGAGACACACAGGACCCCCAGGAGACACACAGGACCCCCAGGAGACACACAGGACCCCCAGGAGACACACAGGACCCCCAGGAGACACACAGGACCCCCAGGAGACACACAGGACCCCCAGGAGACACACAGGACCCCCAGGAGACACACAGGACCCCCAGGAGACACACAGGACCCCCAGGAGACACACAGGACCCCCAGGAGACACACAGGACCCCCAGGAGACACACAGGACCCCCAGGAGACACACAGGACCCCCAGGAGACACACAGGACCCCCAGGAGACACACAGGACCCCCAGGAGACACACAGGGGCCCCAGGAGACACACAGGGGCCCCAGGAGACACACAGGACCCCCAGGAGACACACAGGACCCCCAGGAGACACACAGGGGCCCCAGGAGACACACAGGGGCCCCAGGAGACACACAGGACCCCCAGGAGACACACAGGACCCCCAGGAGACACACAGGGGCCCCAGGAGACACACAGGACCCCCAGGAGACACACAGGACCCCCAGGAGACACACAGGGGCCCCAGGAGACACACAGGACCCCCAGGAGACACACAGGACCCCCAGGAGACACACAGGGGCCCCAGGAGACACACAGGACCCCCAGGAGACACACAGGACCCCCAGGAGACACACAGGGGCCCCAGGAGACACACAGGACCCCCAGGAGACACACAGGACCCCCAGGAGACACACAGGGGCCCCAGGAGACACACAGGACCCCCAGGAGACACACAGGACCCCCAGGAGACACACAGGGGCCCCAGGAGACACACAGGACCCCCAGGAGACACACAGGACCCCCAGGAGACACACAGGGGCCCCAGGAGACACACAGGACCCCCAGGAGACACACAGGACCCCCAGGAGACACACAGGGGCCCCAGGAGACACACAGGACCCCCAGGAGACACACAGGACCCCCAGGAGACACACAGGGGCCCCAGGAGACACACAGGACCCCCAGGAGACACACAGGACCCCCAGGAGACACACAGGGGCCCCAGGAGACACACAGGACCCCCAGGAGACACACAGGACCCCCAGGAGACACACAGGGGCCCCAGGAGACACACAGGACCCCCAGGAGACACACAGGACCCCCAGGAGACACACAGGGGCCCCAGGAGACACACAGGACCCCCAGGAGACACACAGGACCCCCAGGAGACACACAGGGGCCCCAGGAGACACACAGGACCCCCAGGAGACACACAGGACCCCCAGGAGACACACAGGGGCCCCAGGAGACACACAGGACCCCCAGGAGACACACAGGACCCCCAGGAGACACACAGGGGCCCCAGGAGACACACAGGACCCCCAGGAGACACACAGGACCCCCAGGAGACACACAGGGGCCCCAGGAGACACACAGGACCCCCAGGAGACACACAGGACCCCCAGGAGACACACAGGGGCCCCAGGAGACACACAGGACCCCCAGGAGACACACAGGACCCCCAGGAGACACACAGGGGCCCCAGGAGACACACAGGACCCCCAGGAGACACACAGGACCCCCAGGAGACACACAGGGGCCCCAGGAGACACACAGGACCCCCAGGAGACACACAGGACCCCCAGGAGACACACAGGGGCCCCAGGAGACACACAGGACCCCCAGGAGACACACAGGACCCCCAGGAGACACACAGGGGCCCCAGGAGACACACAGGACCCCCAGGAGACACACAGGACCCCCAGGAGACACACAGGGGCCCCAGGAGACACACAGGACCCCCAGGAGACACACAGGACCCCCAGGAGACACACAGGGGCCCCAGGAGACACACAGGACCCCCAGGAGACACACAGGACCCCCAGGAGACACACAGGGGCCCCAGGAGACACACAGGACCCCCAGGAGACACACAGGACCCCCAGGAGACACACAGGGGCCCCAGGAGACACACAGGACCCCCAGGAGACACACAGGACCCCCAGGAGACACACAGGGGCCCCAGGAGACACACAGGACCCCCAGGAGACACACAGGACCCCCAGGAGACACACAGGGGCCCCAGGAGACACACAGGACCCCCAGGAGACACACAGGACCCCCAGGAGACACACAGGGGCCCCAGGAGACACACAGGACCCCCAGGAGACACACAGGACCCCCAGGAGACACACAGGGGCCCCAGGAGACACACAGGACCCCCAGGAGACACACAGGACCCCCAGGAGACACACAGGGGCCCCAGGAGACACACAGGACCCCCAGGAGACACACAGGACCCCCAGGAGACACACAGGGGCCCCAGGAGACACACAGGACCCCCAGGAGACACACAGGACCCCCAGGAGACACACAGGGGCCCCAGGAGACACACAGGACCCCCAGGAGACACACAGGACCCCCAGGAGACACACAGGGGCCCCAGGAGACACACAGGACCCCCAGGAGACACACAGGACCCCCAGGAGACACACAGGGGCCCCAGGAGACACACAGGACCCCCAGGAGACACACAGGACCCCCAGGAGACACACAGGGGCCCCAGGAGACACACAGGACCCCCAGGAGACACACAGGACCCCCAGGAGACACACAGGGGCCCCAGGAGACACACAGGACCCCCAGGAGACACACAGGACCCCCGGGGGGGGGGGGGGGGGGGGGGGGGGGGGGGGGGGGCACAAGTCGCGAAAACAATGGCGGACGGCCCCGTCGCAATGACACGTGTCAATGTGTCACACTCCGGCACATGTTGGGTTTGATGATTTCTGCCACAGTGTTCATCTTGCCGCCTGTCACCGTGCGATTCCAGCGAAATCCAAGTCCGATCCACTCGGAGGTAAAAGCGGCCAACGTTAGTCCTTTTAACGGCCGAATCCTGCAGGAAACGCACTGTTGTTTTCAGGGGGACGAGGCTGCGAGTGGAGGAACAGATAGACGTGTGGGAAAGTGAAATTGAGTGTTATGATCTGCAGATACTGTTAATATACCTGAGGATATGTTGTGATTGGTGCACTGAGCGGGATTTAGCGACATCTAGCGGTGAAGTCGCATGTTAC
Organism: Chascanopsetta lugubris; assembly: GCA_016785325.1. Taxonomy (NCBI): domain Eukaryota; kingdom Metazoa; phylum Chordata; class Actinopteri; order Pleuronectiformes; family Bothidae; genus Chascanopsetta; species Chascanopsetta lugubris. The sequence continues at coordinate 43,603 of JAFBJT010002065.1, forward strand.
AGGTGAACACCCCTCACGTCAACCTTCCAACCTGAGCATGAGGGAGAACCTGTGGCAATCATTGTCCATTCTGCGCGACTGTAAATTCATACTGGTCCAAAATGGCTTCCCCCACAGAGAGGATCCACTCCTGATGTACAGATAAATGGCTCACTCATGAAAACACAAATGAAGCAATTTTACATTCCAATTCTGTCATTGGAAATGGAAATAATAACAGACGGTGGACCTTTCGAATTATATCGGCTCAGAAAGCAACAGATTCCGACAGATTTCCGACACGAACAATGTGGATTTTGCACAGCACGTTCATCGAAGTTGACGCTTTTTCCATTTTGTTTTTCCAGCAATGAAAGTCTGAAACTGCCGAGTCAGGATCCCGCTCATAGGAAACAATGACGCTTTTCCTCCCGTTTCCTCCAAACCTCACATCCAAGCAGAAATAATAAAAACCTATGCGCTCCAGAGGCGGTCACCAGAGAACAGAGAACTCCGGATCACTTTACAAATCATGAGGACTGTGAGCTTTCGCCTTGAAATATTCATTGAAAGTCACAGCCGACGGAACCGAAACAAAGAAAGAGGAATTAACCGATAAATAATTCACCATTCCCATCACTCTTGTTTGCGTCATCGGAATTCTGACCTCAAAAAGAATGATCATTGATTTTGAAAAGTGGGAAGCAATCAATCAGGGGGACAAAAGCACAGAGATAACGCCCTCCGTCCTCCGTGCGCATTCCTTTTCCTGCGGAATGCGAGAGGAAGGCGAGGCGGCAGCCTTTTGTGCAGGCAGGTCACCGGAGTGCTGAGAAATGGATTCATGTTGACATATTCCAGTCGCAACAAGATCTCCTGAGTGTGCAGGTTCCATTCATACCACATTTCCCTGAGAGCCGGTGGGTGCGAGTCAGCAGATCTTAGATTTCACCATGTGACCGGTTCAGTCCGGCGGAGGAATAAAATGTGACGCCTGGGTTCACGGAGTGGAATCCACATTCTGGGAAGAAGGAGCAAATCCATCAGAAGCAGGGGTCACGCTGCACCGTGCTTATTGTTTCGTTTCCCACAATGCACTTCCTGCAACCTCCGCTTATTTACACATGGATCCACCTCGATGAAAAACTACCTGACAGCAGCTCAGGTTGTCCGGCTTCCACTTAATTCACCGAAACCGTACCGCGGCCTCTCGGCCCAAATCGGAACTCGATAAATGTGGCCTTCGGGGGCGAGTTAGAGGACACGCATGCTCCGCTGTTGCCAATCAACATCGACGCGAAACCCGGCCACACAATGGAGCAGATCAAAGGAGGTGGGAGAAGTGGGGAAAAAATAACAAAACAAGTCATTAGAGAGGATTGGATTTCAGATGCGCCGTGAATCCATCTGCAACCTCGGCAGAATCCTCGGAGGTTTGATTCACGCTCAATAAAACCTACTGTTTTACTAGCGACCGGGAGCACAGCGCCGCTCTCTGCAGGGCCCATCGATCTGCGTCCCCTCACTCACTTATTAGAGGGCCCCGCTCCGAGCGCTCGGAGCCCACCGCCTCACAAACTGCGCCTCCTGCGTGTGGTAGATAAGCGGTCATGCCGAGATCAGGCCGTTTGCAAGCAGCTGCTTGTTGCGTCGATGTAGTTCCATCCATCGACAGCAGGTGGCAGTGTTGGGATGGCGCATGCGCACTGCAAACAAACCTCATCATTGTTTGCACCACGAAACTGGCACATGTCACCGTGCGGCTTGTGACGGGTCATGTGACGCACCGCCGTACCGCTCGCGCCAGAGCTGGGGCTGCACCTCTCGCTTGTTAGCTGTCCACACCGGCTTCGTGTTCAGCTGCAGAGCAGCAGTGCGGTTCCTGACAGGACTTTGGAGCTAAATTTGTCTAAAATCTTCTGCTATCATTAAGTAAAGAAAATGGAGAAGAAGTTTTTACTCTGGTGCTAGTTGGTGGTGATGGTGATACAGTACACACTGTAAAACCAAACAAATGATTTGCAGCCAGACACAGTGCTACAATGGCTCATATCTCACTCTAGTGGTAAGAAAGTGGTATTGCAGGTTGGCATAAATTGTCACGTTCTGTCTTCTTTCTGTTGATATGTCCACAAAGCTAAATATTGAATTCTGAGCAAGCTTGACTTTTTCAGATCCTTTTGGAAATTGAAGGAAAAACAAAACGGTGAAAGCGGTGATGTCAGTGTGAGAAACACACAAAAGCAGCTGAAACTGAAACTTGATTTCCTTTTTTCCATATCGGTGGATGTTTCTCGACCAGGCCACACAAATTTGAAGTCGAGGGCGGGGCCAGAAGACAGATGTAGCTTTTTAACCGGGTGCTTTTGGGGCCCGTTGTGATGGAGCGAGCGCCGGCCAGATTCTGTCGTTTTAATCAAGTAAACTTCCGCACGGCCTCAGGTGTCAATAAAGAGCAGGAGGTTGTATCAGCGGAGGGTAATTCTCACGCCCATGCGGGAATCTGTGACTGACACAAAGATCAACACGGGCGGTGTGAGAAAGTTCTCTCATTTGGTCCAGACTATTTCCTGAAGCCCTTCCACAGCAACGTCTGAAATCTGGGAGTTCCTTACTTTGATTGATTGGTTTGGCAAAAGTTGGGTGAAGTAAGTAACTTTACACCAATTTGACCTCATTTTCTCACTCCCAGGGAACAATTTAAAAATCTTGAGGGAAAAATATTCTAATAGCAAAATCTACACATTTTGTACAGCTTAACTGAATATTAAAGGTGCGGTGTGTGTAAGATTTAGTGACATCTACAGGGGAATCTGCACGTCATATTAATCAACACACCCTTCCCTTTTGAGCATGCAGGAGAACCTATGCCTCAGAAGTCATTAAAGCTCAGAAGAGTAGTTTAGTAAGTCTGCTCCGGGTTACAGTAAAAAAAACATGGTGGGCCCCATAGAGAGGATCTGCGTCTGATGTAAATATACATTTAGTTCAGGGTAAAGTGATGAATTTGAATGTATTGTTTTTCATTGCCTTTAAATGAGCCTATTAATGTATATTTACAGGAGGAGCAGGTCCTCTCTATGGGGGCCGCCATGTTTTTGCAGTCACTACTGCGACTAAGCACCAACACTAACTGTACCTGTCCAAACTCTATTGTCTAGAAATGTCAATAACACAGCATCTCAGCAGATAAACACACCGCCACACACATCAAATGGCTTATTACTTGAGTGTGATCCACTCATATCGCACCTTTAATCAGACTGTCTCGCATCTGATCTTGACCCATTGACGTAACGTTCAAACCGAGCCGAAGACGGAGACGGCGCCGTGAGTAAGATCGACACGCCACCGCCTGTCAGCTGCTCCATCTCTGGCTGTTCAACACGTCCACCGAATAAATAAGGACAAGTCCGTCACTTCAGTCCTTACGACGCCGCGCCACACTCAGAGCAGAGATATCGCAGTGACGGGTGGAAGGAGCCGTTTCCGAGGGAGCGAGGCGATGAGTCGGCAGAAAGGCAACATCCTCTGATAACAGGATGATCTGCTGTTCCTGGTGTAATCTGCGCGCGAGTGTGGAGCGTGACAGGTTATTGTTGCTGGGCCTGCTGCTCTGTAACTGTCTGACACACACTTTCAGGGGCGAGCCTCTGTCCTCGGCATCATTTTAAAGCAGCTCCCCGACCCCAACTGTTTCCCACAGGGATATGAAACAGAATAATCGAGAGAGAGAGAGAGAGCGAAGGATTTGCCGGTTTTGCCATTTAATGATGAAACACGGAGGAATGCCGTGTAATAAAAAGGAATTGAAATTCATGGCCGCATGTGCTCAATGATCCCAGCAGGGGGCCTGGTTTTGGATTTGGATTTTGTTCGACGTTAAAGTAACTCGGCAACGTCCCGCACCAGGACAACAAGATGACACGTGACGTGAAGGAGAGTGAACACAGGACAGAGGGAAAGAGGACATGAGGAGGAGAGAGGTGGTGCGGGCTGGGGGGGTGGGGGAGGGAGGGGTGGGAGGGGGGGGTGGGGGGCTTGGAGCTGCCTGTGATGTAAACAGAGATCACACTGTGCATGCATTCAGCTCCACTGAGTCTCTCTATTCTTTGTCAGGCCGCCGTTCTCACGTACAGAACGAGCGATGAGGGAGAAGCCGCACCCGGCGCGCCGGGGCCTCTAATGGGCTACTGATGATGATGATGATGATGATGATGATGAAGGCCTCGCTGGGCATACGCACACCAGCGCTTCACGGACAAACACATCATCATAAGGTCCTGAGCAGGAATGTGCCGGGATCATGAGTGTGGGCCTCAGAGTGTGTTGGGGGGCGGAGCCTGAGGAGGATTTGCGCTGCAGCTCATAACTCACGCCGAAAATGTTGAAGGCATCGTACTGGGGAGATGCCCTTTGGCCTTTGATGAGTGAGGATGTGCAGGCATGTGAGCGCAGAGCTGTGAGGACGGCACCACGCTGCAAAGTGAGGTTACTTGGATACTTTTCATTTGGGGATTCATACGCTTAGATTTTGGTCAAAGATCGGCAGGTCATTTGAAAATTAGACCCACTACAAACACGTTGTCATTTGTTGATGTCCTTTCCTTCTATGTTTACACTAAATACCGTTAAGGCAAATGAATAAATCAGTTCAGACACATCACTTTCTCTCTGTCCTGAGCCAAGTCTTTGTTTAAAGAGTCAACAAAACGCCAAAGACCTCACCTCAGTGACACTTCACATCAATAGACAATGGAACAAAGGCTATTGATTCCAACAGGGGATTCGAACCCTGATCAACGGTGTTCAGAACAACCCTGTAGAGAACACAAGCGTCAATGTTGTCTTTCCAAACAAATATACCAATACACACAGATTTCTGGGATCAGGCCTAACTTCACATCATCGAAAGAAAATCACTCGAAAATGAAGTTCGGATCCGGGCCTACAGTCAAAACGACCAGAGCATTACATATTAGCACCGTTTTATTTAAAGAACTCATGAATTCAGTTTCCATTGCTATAAAACCAAAGACACGTGGAACATAATGAGAGATATGAAACCTTTTAGATTCCAATGTCAAACATTTAAAGGGGCTCCCTCCAGGATCGTCCTCCTCCGAGACCTGAACTGTCCCTTCGCATTCAGTCAATGAATCATATAGATAACAAATATCACTATTGTTTCCCTAAACATCAATAACAATAAACACCTCTCTCTGATCGCATGTAAAAACAACAACACCCGTTCTTGTAGCGTTAACGACGCAAACAGCCCTCTGATTCAGATCCACACCAAACTCGAACAGCTTCCTCTCCGACTCGAACCACATCCCTCCACTAACCGCTTTGGAATTATGTCCATTCTGTCGGGTTCTGGTGTAAAGGAGGTCAATACAAACATACTCCACAAGAACAGAGAACTTTGTTCCTGTTCCCAGGGCTGCGACAACAAAATGATGTCATTCTGTTGTTGCAGCCCTGGTTTGGGAGTTCTTCTTGTTCTTGACACGTCATCCGCACAGAACTTTGTTCTTGTCCTTGTGTCAGACAGCTGTTTGTGTGATTGATCAGACATGTGCTCTTGTTCTTGTGAAGTTATGTTGTTGTTCCTGCAGCGCCCCCGGAGCACCAACAAAGTTCCCTGCTCTTGCGGAGTATGTGCTGACCTAAATCATTCTGAAAAACAACAAGCAAACGTCCTTCGCAAAAGTAAACACGAGAAGCTCCGGCCGCGGCCCGGCGATAACTCCCGACCACGACACACCTGCAGCGCCTGGCCACGTAAACAGGTGTCGAGAGCCCACCTACCTGCTCACGTCTGCGCCCCGCTCGGCTCGTGCATTGGAGTAACCAGCTGCTGGTTGTGGTGACAGACAGCAGCAGCAGCGGCAGCAGCAGCAGCAGCAGCAGCAGCAGCAGCAGCAGCAGCAGCAGCAGCAGCAGCAGCAGGGTCCACAGAGCTGGGAGGACTGTGTGTAACTGGCTCCGAACCCTCCGAGGGACTGATGTCCTCTCTGCTCATCAGCACATTCCCCCTGAACGTCAATGAAAAGAGGAGGCTCTCCTCACAACCCCCCCCCCCCCCCGCCCCCCCCTGCCCCACTCACACACATACTGACACT